>JAJSRW010000427.1:0-33714 GCA_022414725.1 Microglena sp. YARC | reverse complement strand
ACCAAAGAGAGAGTTGTCTGTTTCTGTTGTTATTTCGGGGGTCACCCAACCACTTTTGTTGTTTCTGTTGTTATTTCGGGGTCACCCAAGCCACTTTGTTTCTGTTTCTGTGTTATTATCGGGGTCAAACACTGTTCTGTTTTCTGTTGTTAATTCGGGTCCCACAACACTTTGTCAAGTTTTGTTGTTATTTGGGGTCACCCAACACTTTGTTCTGTTTCTGTTGTTATTCTTCGGGGTCACAAATTTTTGTTCTGTTTCTGTGTTATTTTTCGGGGTCAGCAACCATTTGTTTGTTTCTGTTTGTTTTATTTGGGGTCCAAAAACTTAGGTTCTGTTTGGTTGTTTTTCGGGGTAAACCTTTGTTCGTTTCCTGTTGTTATTTTCGGGGTCACCAACCACTTGTTCTGTTTCTGTTGTTATTGGGTCACCCAACCACTTGTTTGTTTCTGTTTTATTTCGGGTACCAACCACTGTTGTCTTTCTGTTGTTATTTCGGGGTCACCCAACCAGTTGTTTGTTTCTGGTTGTTATTTTGGGGTAACCAACCATTGTTCTGTTTCTGTTGTTATGGGGTCACCCAACACTTGTTCTGTTTCTGTTGTATGGGTCACCACACTTTGTTTGTTTCTGTTGTTATTTCGGGGTCCCACCATATTGTTCTGTTATGTTGTTCGGGTCACCAACACTTTGTTCTGTTTTCTGTTGTATTCGGGGTCACCCTACACTTGTTTTGTTTCTGTTGTTATTTCGGTAGCCACCACTTTGTTTATTTCTGTGTTATTTGGTTCACCAACTTATGTTCTGTTCTGTTGTTTTGTCGGGGTACCAACCACACCTTTGTTACTGTTTCTGTTGTTATTTCGGGGTCACGCAAACACTTTGTTCTGTTATCTGTTGTTATTCGGGGTCACCAACATTGTTTGTTTCTGTTGTTATTTCGGGGTCACCAACACTTGTTCTGTTCTGTTGTTATTCGGGTCAGCCCACCCGTTTGTTCTGTTTCTGTTGTTATTTTGGGGTACCAACACTTTTGTTCTTTTCTTCTGGTTGTTATTGGGGTCACCAACCCTTTGTCTGTTTTGTGTATTTCGGGTCACCAACCACATTGTTATGTTTCTGTTGTTATTTCGGGGTCACCAACCATTGTTCTGTTTCTGTGTTATTTTTCGGGTCACCAACAATTTTTCTGTTTTGTTGTTATTTCGGGGTCACCCAACACTTTTGTTAACTGTTTTGTTGTTATTGTCGGGGTCCACCTTTGTTCTGTTTCTGTTGTTATTTCGGGTACCCACCACTTTGTTCTGTTTTGTTGTTATTTCGGGGTCACCCAACCATTGTTCTGTTTTTGTGTTATTTTCGGGGTCACCCAACACTTGTTCTGTTTTGTTGTTATTTTGGGGTACCCAACCATTTGTTTGTTTCTGTTGTTATTTTCGGGGTACCAACCCTTTGTTCTGTTTCTCGTTTGTTTATTCGGGGTCACGCAACCACTTTGTTCTTTTTCTGTTTGTTATTCTCCGGGGTCACCCAACACTTTGGTTCTGTTTCTGTTGTTATTCGGGGTCACCCAACACTTTGTTCTGTTTTGTTGTCTATTTCGGGGTCACCAACCACTTTGTTCTGTTTCTGTTTGATTTTCGGGGTCCACACTTTTTCTGTTCTGTTGTTATTTCGGGTCCACCACTTGTTCTGTTTCGATGTATGTTCTTCGGGGTCACCCAACACTTTCTTCTCTGTTCGTTGTTTTTTCGGGTCACCCAACATTTGTTCTGTTTTGTTGTTATTTCGGGGTCACCAACGACAATTTGTTCTGTTTCTGTTGTTATTTTGGGGTCACCAACGCACTTTGTTTGTTTCTGTTGTTATTTCGGGGGGTCACCCAACCACTTGTTCTGTTTTCTGTTGGTTATTTCGGGTCACCCACACTTTGTTCTGTTTTGTTGTTATTTCGGGGTCACCAACCACTTTGTTCTGTTTCTGTTGTATTTCGGGGTCACCCAACCCTTTGTTCTGTTTCTGTTGTTATTTCGGGGTCACCCACCACTTTGTTCTGTTTCTGTTGTTATTTGGGGTCACAACCAGCTTTGTTCTGGTTCTGTTGTTATTTCGGGGTCCCAACATTTGTTCTTGGTTTCTGTTGGTTATTCGGGGTACCCAACCACTTCTGTTCTGTTTTCTGTTGTTATTTCGGGGTCACTCAACCTTTGTTCTGTTTTCTGTTGTATTTCGGGGTCACCAACCATTTGTTCTGTTTTTGTGTATTTTCGGGGTCACATAACATCTTTGTTCTGTTTTTCTGTTTGTTATTTTGGGTCACCAAATTTGGTTGTTTCTGTTGTTATTGGGGTCACCCAACTTTGGTTAATGTTTCTGTTGTTATTCGGGGTACCACATTTGTTCTGTTTCTGTTTGTTATTTTCGGGGTCCCCAACCATTTGTTCTGTTTCTGTTTTTATTTTCGGGGTCACCAACACTTTTTTTTGTTCTAGTTTCTGTTGTTTATTCGGGGTCACACCAACACTTTGTTCTGTTTTTCTGTGTTTTTTCGGGGTCACCCAACCATTTTGTTCTGTTTCTGTTGTTATCGGGGGTACCAACACTTAGTTCTGTTTCTGATGTTGTTTCGGGGTCCAACCACTTTCTTCTGTCTGGTTTGTTATTTCGGGTCAACCAACGCACTTTGTTCTGTTCTGTTGTTATTTTCGCGGGGTTCACCCAACCACTTTGTTCTGTTTTGTTGTTTTTTTGGGTCCCACCACTTTGTTCTGTTTCTGTTGTTATTTCGGGGTCACCCAACCACTTTGTTCTGTTTCTGTTGTATTTCGGGGTCCCACATTTGTTCTGTTCTGTTGTTATTTGGGGGTCACCACACTTGGTTCTGTTTGTTGTTATTTCGGGGTCACCACACTTTGTTCTGTTCTGTTGTTATTTCGGGGTCACCCAACCACTTTGTTCTGTTTCTGTTGTTATTTGGGTCACCCAACACTTTGTTCTGTTTCTGTTGTTATTTCGGGGTCACCCACACTTTGTTTCTGTTTCTGTTGTTTTTCGGGGTCACCCAACCACTTTGTTCTTTTCTGTTGTTATTTCGGGGTCACCCAACCACTTTGTTTCTGTTTTCTGTTGTTATTCGGCGTCACAACACTTTGTTCTGTTTCTGTTGTATTTCGGGTGTACCCACCATTTGTTCTGTTTCCTGTTTGTTATTTCGGGGTCACCAATCAACTTTGTTTGTTTCTGTTGTTATTTTCGGGGTCACAACACTTGTTCTGTTTTCTGTGTTACTTCGGGTCACCACACTTTGTTCTGTTTCCTGTCTGTATTTCGGGGTCACCAACCACTTTGTTCTGTTTCTGTTGTTATTTCGGGGTCACCGCAACCACTTTGTTCTGTTTTCTGTTGTTATTTCGGGGTCCAACCACTTGTTCTGTTTTCTGTTGTTATTTCGGGGTCACCCAACCACTTTGTTCTGTTCTGTTGTTAATTTTCGGGGTCAGCCAAACACTTGTTCTGTTCTGTTGTTATTTCGGGGTCATCCACACTTTGTCTGTTTCTGTTGTTTATTTTCGGGGTCACCACACACTTTGTTCTGTTTCTGTTGTTATTTCGGGGTCACCCAACCACTTTGTTCTGTTTCTGTTGTTATTTCGGGGTACCCACACTTTGTTCTTTTCTGTTGTTATTTCGGGTACCACCAACTTTTGTTCTGTTTCTGTTGTTATTTCGGGGTACCAAGACACTTTGTTCTGTTTCTGTTGTTATTCGGGGTCACCCAGCACTTGTTTCGTTTCTGTTGTTATTTCGGGGTCCCAACATTTGTTGCTGTTCTGTTGTTATATTCGGGGATTCACACAAAAACACTTTGTTCTGTTTCTGTTGTTATTTCGGGGTCAACGCAACGCACTTTGTTCTGCTTCTGTTGTTATTTCTGGGGTCCCCACACTTTGTTTCTGGTTTCTGTTGTTATTTTCGGGTCACCAACCACTTTGTTCTGTTCTGTTGTTTATTTCGGGGTCACCAACACTTGTTCTGTTTTGTCTGTTATTTCGGGGTCACCAAACACTTTGTTTGTTTCTGTTGTTATTTTCGGGGATCCCCAACATTTGGTTCTGTTTTCTGTTTGTTATTTCGGGGTCACCAACCATTTGTTCTGTTTCTGTCTGTTATTTCGGGGTCTCTATGAGCTCTACTGACTCATGACATGGTTCCAATGTGCAGGTTTTGAAGGCCTGCAAGCTTATCTCAATACACGGTGGGACCACCAGGAGAGTGTGGAGGTTCCAGACTGGAATGGTGCCGGTGGCTGGCAATAAGATGGTTACCGATGAGGTTCGCATTGTTAGTTGCGCTGTTCATTTTTTACGCTTTTTTTGAAGGCACCCACACACCAAACTTCCCATGTTTTTTACGTTTTATTTTGATTTTAATGTGGGCAGGTATAATAACATGGTTACATGAGGATTGGCCTTTTTGAATGGATAGTTTTGTGTTATGTCAGTTAGGTATGCGTCTCTCTCGATTCGAATATGTGGTCTGCAATAAGAATAGTTACCAAGCGTTTCGTATTGTTGATGTTGGGTTCTTTTTATTTTTGGTTGCAGGTTTTTGTGTATTCGTGTCTTTTCTTGTTTTAATTTTGATTTGAGTGTGGCTGGCAAAAAGATTGTTAACATGAGGTTGGCCTTTTTATTTATTGTTTTCTTTTTAAAAGTGTTTGCGGGGTTTTTGGATCCATTTGTATTTTTTTCTTTTTCTTTCATTTGATTGAATGGTGCTGGCACACTCAGACTGTAAGATAGCACAGGAGAGCTTGTGGTATCTGTTTGTTGTTGTCCGTTCTGTTGTTGTTCTGCTGTCGTTCTGTTTTATTTCTGTTTTCATTCTGTTGCCGTTCTGTTTCCGTTCTCTACCTCTTTCATTTTTAGTCTGATGGGACCTATGTAGGGATGCAGGCAAGCAGGGGAATGGCCATATTCATTTTCCACCGCTTAATAATAATGGCGTCTCCAAGCTAGACGCCGTAGGCATCTAGGACTCAAAAGTATTCCAAAGGAATTCCAGCAACTCTTCTAAACCCAAGACTGTGGGATTGCCGTTGGATCAGAGGGCCTTGTTCATGGTGTGATTTGTTGTCTAGTTTCTGTTATTTTCTGTTGTCTTTCTGTTGTTTTTCTGTTGTTGTTTTTCTATATCTTTCTTTGGTTTTCTTTTGTTTTTCTGTTGCTTCTGTTTTTGTTTTTTTTCTGTTGTCTGTCTGAAACTGCATGGAGGACCCTGGCCTGGAATTTACTGGTTGGATTTTTTATGGCTTGGGGTTTGGCTTGAGTAGACCCTCCCCCTAAACTTAATTACTAATGTTTTGCATGGTTGCAGGTCTATACAACATGAAGAAACAACTTGGAGAATAATGTGATGTATTCGAAATAATGTGCGACCAAAAACCGAACACCTCAATGCATACATGGTTGCAGTCTATAACATTGATTTTTTTCTTCAATCTAAAAGTTGGGATTTTCCTAGTTGTATTGTTTTGCCCCTCCAGGACAGCGATTTAGAGTTTCTATAGCTTTTATAGCTGTTTCAAGGCCATTAAGGCAAAAAAACTTGTGTTTACTCCTTTTCATAGCGATTGTGTTTTGCTAAAAGAGGTAAAAAACTTAGCGATCGCGTTATATATAGTGGAAATAAAAATCCCTGGTCTATAAACATGAAGATACCACACCTTGACACCTTGGAGATAAATGGGACAAGGAGCGAGGATGAAACTTGTATTGAGGACCCCCTGGTCTTGGCATTTATAGTTTGGATTTATGACTATGATTTGTATGGCCTGGGCGTATGGCTTTGAGTGTCCTAAACCCTTAAATTCCTTAAAAACCTAATGCATACAGGTTGCAGGTTATCTATATACCCATGAAGAGATGCACACATTGGAGATAAATGGGACGAGGAGCTAGGATGAAACTTGTATGGAGAAGCCCCTGCCCACCTTTCCTTGGAATTCGGGGTTCATTTTTTATGGCCTAGGGGTTCTGGCCTTTGAGTAGACCCTAATCCCTTAACACTAAACCCTAATGCATACATGTTGCAGGTAATACATGAAGGTGCCTCACGTTGGGAGATGAATGAGAGAGGAGCCTAGGAGGGAACTTGCATGGAGACGCCCTGGCGCCCTGCCCCCTGAATCTGGAAATTCAGAGTGTCCAGGGTCGGATATTCTATGGCGTTGGGGTTCTGGCCTTTGAACTGACCCTAAACTAATACTAAATCCTTAGTTCCTAATGCAATTACGTGGTTCGCAGGTCTTTGAACGACCCTAAACCTAACTTTTGCAGGTCCTTTTGAACTGACCCTAAACCCTAAATATCTAAATCTTTAGTTCCTATGATACATGGTTTTCTAGTATCAAACATAAAGAGGTTGCGCATATTGAGAATAATCGTATGAGGAAGAGGAGCTAGGATGAAACTTCTATGGAGGACCCCCTGCCTTGGATTTGTGATTTGGATTTTTATGGCCTCGGGTTCTGGGCCTTGAGTGGACCTAAACCCTATATCCCTAAACCCTATATCCCTATACCCTAATGCATACGTGGTTTCAGGTCTATAAACATGAAGATGCCGTATATGGGAGATAAATGGAATGAGGAGCTAGGATGAAACTTCTATGGAGGACACCTTGGCCTTGGAATTTGTGATTTGGATTTTGATGGCCTCGGGGTTCTGGCCTTTGAGTGGACCCTAAAGTCTAAATCCCTAAACCCTAATGCATACGTGGTTGCAGGTCTTACTAAACATGAGATGCCACACACGTTGGGATAAAATGGGACGAGGAGCTAGGAGGTAACATGTATGGAGGACCCCCTGGCGCAGCTTGCTTGGAATTCGCGGAGCTGCTCAGGGGCTGACTGCCCAGAGTGAGTGGCTGTGCTTATAATATTTGTTGTTGTCTGCATGCCTGCCCGCTGCCTTCTTACAGGCTAATTGCCACCTGTGCCTGCTGGGGCATGCCTGCCTGCCTGCTGCTGCCTGCCTGCCCGCCTGCCTGCCTGCGTGCCTGTGAATTTGAATGTACTTGACTGGACTTGCAATGGGTTGGATGGGATGCCTTGCCTGCCTGTCCTGCAATATTGTTTTATCTTATCCTATCCTATACTAGAATAGAAATAAAATATAAATAGAATAACAAAAGAAAATATATAATATATATAATAGACTAACCAAAGCGCATGTTGAACCCCAAACGATCGTTTTAGCCGACGGGGGCCCTGAGTCAACATGTTGTAGTTCACGAGAGAATATTGAATGATGGTGGTGATGATGATGATGAGATGATGATGATGAATGATGATGGTGATGATTATTCCATTTTTCCTGGCACCCCTACTGGACTTTACGTGTATACAAATAATTCATTTTTTGCCAAATGCAGGTGCCCATGTGGCCTGACCCTGGAGGACCCAAACACTCAAGAGGGGTGAAAGCAATAGCGCAAGAGAAATACTTGTTCGCTCCTCCATTCCTTGCTCTTTGGATGGTACCTAGAGGGCGGCTAGGTGAGTCCAAGCCAAACCATTTGTCTGGGGGATAGCCCCCCCCCCCCCCCCCCCCCCAAACACACACACACATGCTCACACACACACACACTCACACACACAAAACAACCCAGTCACCACCTGATCAATAGCGCAAGAGACATACTTGTTCGCTCCTCCATTCCTGCTCTTTGGGTGGTTCCCTAGAGGACGTCTGGGTGATGTCCAAGCCAAACCATCTGTCTGGGGGAAGCCCCCCCCCCCCCACCAAACACACACACACATGCTCACACACACACACACTCCACACACACAAACACCCAGTCACCTACCTCTCAATAGCGCAAGAGAATACTTGTTCGCTCCTCCATTTCCTGCTCTTTGGGTGGTTCCCTAGGAGGACGTCTGGGTGAGTCCAAGCAAACCACTCTGTCTGGGGGAAGCCCCCCCCCCCCCCCCCCCCCGAACACACAACTCACAGCTGCTCCACACACACACACACTCACACACACAAACACCATTCAGTCACCACTCTCAATAGCGCAAGAGAAATACTTGTTCGCTCCTCATTCCTGCTCTTTGGGTGGTTCCCTAGAGGAACGTCTGGGTGAGTCCAAGCCAAACGATGATTCATCTGTCTGGGGGAAGCCCCCCCCCCCCAAACACACACCACACACATGCTCACACACAAACACCAGTCAACCACCTCTCAATAGCGCATGAGAAATACTGTTTTCCTCCATTCCTGCTCTTTGAAATGGTACCCTAGAGGGCGGCTAGTGAGTCAAAGCCAAACCGAACTAACTGTCTGGGGGAAGCCCCCCCCCCCCCAAACACACACACACACATGCTCAACACCAAACACCCAGTCACCACCTCTCAATAGCGCAAGAGACATACTTGTTCGCTTCCTGCCATTCCTGCTCTTTGGATGGTACCTCTAGAGGGCGCCTAGGTGAGTCCAAGCCAAACCACTCTGTTGGGGGGAAGCCCCCCCCCCCAAACACACACACACAACATGCTCACAACACACACACTCACACATACGTCCCGGGCACAAACACCCAGTCACCACCTCTCAATAGCGATGAGAAATACTTGTTTCGCTCACTTCTCCATTTCTGCTCTTTGGATACCGGAGGTACGCTCTAGAGGGCGGCTAGGTGAGTCAAGCAAACCTGTACTCTGTCTGGGGGAAGCCCCCCCCCCCCCCCCCCCAAACACACACACACACATGCTCAACAACACACACACACTCACGCACACAAAACCCCAGTACCACTCTCTTAATAGCGCATGAGAAATAACTTGTTCGCTCCTCCATTCCTGCTCTTTGGGTGGTTCCCTAGAGGACGTCTGGGTGAGTCCAAGCCAAACCACTCTGTCTGGGGGAAGCCCCCCCCCCCCAAACACACACACACATGCTCACACACAAACACCCAGTCACCACCTCTCAATAGCGCAAGAGACATACTTGTTCGCTCCTCCATTCCTGCTCTTTGGATGGTTCCCTAGAGGACGTCTGGGTGAGTCCAAGCCAAACCACTCTGTCTGGGTGAGTCCAAGCCAAACCACTCTGTCTGGGGGAAGCCCCCCCCCCACACATATTACACACATTTGTTTCATCTTCTCAATTTAAAAGACTAAACACACAACACACTGGCTCCCACATCACACACACACTCACAGCACAAACACCAGTCACACCTCTCAATAGCGCTGAGAAAATATTTGATCGGGCTCCTCCATTCCTGCTCTCTGGCTGGTTCCCTAGAGGGCGGCTAGGTGAGTCGCAAGCCAAATCATCTGTGCGGGGGATGCCCCCTCCCAACACACAACACACACACACACTCACACTCCACAAACTGCGCCCACCACAGCCCCCCACCACCTCCCACCCACCACCCCACCCACCCCCACACTCACCCACCACCCCACCCACCCATGACCACACTCACACACAGCCCCACCCCACCCCACACACACACTCACCCCCCACACACACACACACACACGCACACAAACACACACCCCACCACCACCACTACCCCCTGCCCTGCCAGAATACAACAAACACACACACACACACAGACTGTCACCACCTCTCAATACGGGGGCAAGAGAAATACGTCTTCGCTCCTCCATTCCTCATCTTTGGCTGGTACGCTTAGAGCCCCCCCTTAGGAGCCCCCCCCTTCACAACACACCACGCCACATCACACACTCCTCCCTCAGACTACACACACACACCTCTCACACACACACCCTCATACACACCTCAGGACACACACACATACACACACACCCTCTCACCCCTCACCGCACACTCACACCCTCAACACCTCACACACCAAACACACACACAAACCCTCTCTCTCTCTCTCTCTCTTCTGCACACACACACACACTTCTCTCTCTCGTCTCACACACCCTCACGTCTCACCTCAACGTCCTCACACACACACACACACCCTCACACACACACTCACATACTCACACACTCACACACTCTCTCACACACACACACACACACACCCTCTCTCTCACACACACACACACTCCTTACACCCTACACCCTCTCACAACACAACACAACCCTCATCCCCTCCACACACAAACACACACACACACTCTCACTCACACACACACACCTCACACCCTCACACACACACACTCTTCTCACAAAACACAAACACACCCTCCACAGCACACCCTCAACACGCACACACCCTCACACACACAAACACCTCCCTCTCACACCTCACACACACCCGACCCTCACCCTCACACACACATGCGATCCCTCTCACCCTCACACACACACACACACACACACACACACACACACACACACACACACACACAACACACGCATCACGCACAACACCACACACTAACTGAAACCCAATCTTTCACAACCTCTGGACAGACCCCCCCCCCCCCCCCCCCCCCCCCCCGCCCCCCCCCCCACACACACACACAGGACACACACATCGTCGTCGCACCTCTGTATTAACAGGATTCTGGCAGAGTGAGCTCTTAGATGAATGGCCCACAGCAAGTATCGGCATCTACATTATGTTCCAGGTAATAATTTGAATTTGAATTTGAATTTGAATTTGAATTTGAATTTGAATTGGTACATGGTTCTTCAGCCAACTCTCAGCAAGTAATCGGCCATCTACACTTATGTGCCAGGTAATAATTTGATTTGAATTTGATAGTGTATGATTCTTCAGCCAAATTAAAGGGTGGTGGTGCTGTGGGTATGTGGGGATGGGGTGCAGTGGGGGTAAGCGGGGGGTGGGGTGAGTGGGAAGGAGTAGGGTAGGGAGGGTTTGGGGTGGGGTGGGGGAGGTGGGGGTTGCGTGGGGGTGTGTGGGTTGGGATGGTGTGGGCGGTGGGTGGGTGGGGTGAAGTGGGGTGGGGGTGGGGTGGGTGGGGTGGGGTGGGGTGGAGTAGGATAGGGTGGGGTGGTGGGTGGGTGGAGTAGGATGGGTGGGTTGGGGTGGAGTAGGATGGAGTGGGTTGGGTGGGGTAGGATGGGTGGGGTGGGTGGGTGGGGTGGAGTATGGGTGGTGTGGGGTGGGTGGTGTGGTGTGGTGTGGGGTGGGGAATTTTGAGTAAGACTGGGGCTCAAGAAGGCTTCAATCGATTCTCCATTGTTGACCCCCCCCCCACCCACCCCCCCCACACACACACCACAACCACACACACACACACACACAAAACCGACCCCCCCCCCCACACCGTGTCCAACACACACACACATGCCAAACCGACCCCCCCCCAAAAAACCAGGACACACACCACAAACACACACACACCTCAAACACACACAGTACTTGTGCCCTGATGCGCTCACACCTCACCCACCCCCACTATCGCCCTCACCTACCCCCACCATCCAGCACCCACCACCTCACCCCACCCCCACCCCACCCTCCCCAGGAGCACAGCAGAGGCCAGATAACGAAAGAGGTGGTAAGATGTCCTTAGGCTATTACGATTGGGAAGGTGGCTGAGGCGACGCAGAGACCCTCTCCCGCAACCTTTCAAGGTATGTTGCTGCTTTTTCATTCTTGCGCACACGTCGATGAAGTAGTCCCCTACTGCCTGAGGGTGGCACTTGTATGTCTGCAATGGTGGATTTTCCAGGGGTAGGGGCCAAATAGGCTTAAAGGTGGATGGGGTGGCTGAGGCGACACAGAGACCCCTCTCCCGCAAACCTTTTAAGGTATGTTGCTGCTTTTCATTCTTGCCAACATCGTCGCATGAAGTAGTCCCTACTGGCCTGAGGGTGGCACTTACTCTGTCTGCCATGGGTGACTTTTCCCAGCTGCGGCGTACCTTAACACCACGCTCTCCAGGCGTTATCTTTTTTGTGTGTGCTGTTGTTCTTACATTCAGGGGTAGGCACATAGGCTAAAAGGGTGGATGGTGGCCGAGGAGAAGCTGAAGACCCTCTCTCCACAAACCTTTCAGGGTAAGTTGCGGATGTTGTTACAGTCCAGGGGTTTAGGGGTCCACTTCACACCACGCTCCTCCAGACGTTATCTTTTGTTTGTGTGTGCTGTTGTTGTTACAGTCCAGGGGTAGGCCACATAGGCTAAAAGGTGGATGGTGGCTGAGGCGAGGTAGAAACCCTCTTCCCGGCAAACCATTCAGGGTATGTTGCTGGTTTTTTATCTTGCCACACGTCAAGGAGTAGTCCTAATGCATGAAGGACTCCCTACCGCCTGAGGTTGGCCAATTAGCTATGCCCTGCCATGGTGACTTTTCTCCAACTGCGGCGTACGGCAAAGGGTCCCCTAACACCACGCTCTTTCAGTTGTTTTGTGTGCTGTTGTGTTACAGTCCAGGGGAAGGCCAAAAGAGCTAAAGGGTGGATGGTGGCTGAGGAGATGCAGAAGACCCCTTTTCCCACAAACATTTCAGGGTAGGTTGCTGTTGGGTTACATATAACTTATAATTTAATCCTACAATATATTTTAAATCATCATCCACGAAGTATTCCTCACAGATTCGCGAGACGTTTAAATATGCGAGATATTTTGTAGTGTCACATTAACCACATTAACACAATTAACACATTAACACATTAACACATTAACACATTAACACATTAAAACCCATCTTATAGGGTATGTAATATCACTAACCCACAGCACCCACACCCACCCACCCACACACACACACACACACACCCCCACCCCCCACCCCATAAATCGCCCTCACCCTAGCCCCACCCCATTAAAAACACATCTTATAGGGTATGTATTCAGTTCACCAGTGCTTTTTTAGGGTTTAGGTAGGTTTAAGTAGGTTTAGGGTTTAGTTAGGTTTATGTTGGTTTCAATTAACCTTTCAGGGTATGTACTCAGTTCACAAATGTTTTTTTAGGGTTTAGGTAAGTTTAGGGTAAATGTAGGTTTAGGTAGGTTTCAGTTAACCTTTCAGGGTAAGTACGTACTCAATTCACCATATTTTGTTTTAGATTTTAGGTAGTTTAGGGTTTTAGGTTAGGTTTATGGGTTCAGGTAGGTTTCAGTTCACCTTAGGTTTCAGCAAAACCTTTCAGGGTATTCAATGTATGGATAGCGGGTACTTCAAATGGAGAGGGGTGGTAGCAAAGGCTGTGTGTTGTGCGTGTCTGTTGTGGCGGGGTTAACCAGGATAGGGACAAGGGAGGCAGTGAAGGAGAGGGTGGTAGCAGCTTGTGTGTTGTGTGCGTGTCTGTGGTAGCTTTGGATTCCACGCCAGCACATAGCGAGGATTCCAGGGATGTGCTCAGCAAGGGCTGTTGGCCCCTTCTTTGGCAAACATTACAGTCAGGTGCTGGGACAGGGAAGCAGTGGAGAGTGGGTGGTAGCAGGCTGTGTGTTTGTGTGCTGTCTGTGTGGGCGTGGGGTTACAGGATAGGGGACAGGGAGGGCAGTGAGGAGAGGGGGTGGTAGGCAGGCTGTGTGTTGTGTGCGTTGTGTTAACAGTTTTTGTGGCAAGTGAGAGGGCCTAAATATAATTGATATGTGGAATGCTTGCTGTCCACTTGACAGTAGGGTACTTCAAATGGCCAAATTGGCCAGCGCTGTAGCGCACTTGAAAACAAAAAAACTGCGATTTGTAGTGCAAAAAGCGCAAAATTGCTTGCTGCGCCCACTGTGGGTTGCAAAAAACCGCGCTTAAAGCGCAGAGGGGGTCAAAAAGTCAGCGCTCAAAAGCGCGCGCTTTGAATTACCCTGATGGATAGGCAATATGATATCATGTCATCATACGATATCAATAATGATAGCATTATGATGCCGGCAGTCTGACTAGACTAAAGTTACCATTTATATACGATACCATATGATGCAATTTGGATGATATCATATTATATCCTAACCGCCTTTGGTCAAAATCACATGATATGCCGATCCCTAATTATATGTATTCAGTTCACCAGTGCTCGCTTCTTAAACTGCCTTTCCTGTTTCTAAGGTTGGGCAAGTCTCTGCGTAGCCTATTTGGTTTATTTAACAGTCTTTCTGGACTGTTACAGAATGCATGTTCTGTTGACATGTGATTGTGAAGAGATGGAGGGACCGCTCTCCCCCGAAACCCTTCAATGGGTACTGTGTTTTTATTGCGGTGGGGGTGGAGGGTGGGGGTGGGGGTGGGGGTGGGGTGGTGGGGTGGGGTGGGGTGTGGGGGGGGCGGGCTTCGTTTACAATATGTTTAGGGTTCAGTTCACCAGTGCTTTTTTTTAACTTCTTTCCTCTTTCTAAGGGGCTGCGCAATTCACTTAGGCCTGTTTGACTACTCCTGGACAGTTAAACACACACACATGCATGTTCTGTTGACATGTGATTGTGAAGAGATGCAGGGACCGCGCTTCCTGAAACCTTTCTAGGTTAGGCAATTCACTTAAGCCTGTTTGACTACTCCTGGACTGCTAAAACATGCATGCCTGTTCCGTTGACATGTGATTGGTGAAGAGATGCAGAGACCGCTCTCCCTGAAACCTTTCAAGGAAATTTAGTTATATCGTGGGGTGTGTGTGTGTGTGGGGGGGGGGGGGGGGGGGGGCAGGGGGGGTACGAATTGTTGGGGTTCAGTCCTCAGTGCTTTTTAAAAAAGTACCTTTCCTGTTTCGAAGGTTGGGCAATTAACTTAAGCATGTTTGACTACTCGTGGACTGTTGGAAACACACAACGTGCCTCTTGACATGTGATTTGGAAGGTGCACAAACCTATCTTCCTTAATACCCATCAATTAAATCTAGTTAATATTGAGGGAGGGGGGGGGGGGGGGGGGGGACGTTTACAATATGTTAGGGTTCAGTTCGCCAGTGCCTTTTTTTAAACTTCCTTTCCTGTCTCTTAGGTTGGGCAATTCACTTTAGCCTGCTTGGCTCTTCCTGGACAGTTAAACACACACACATGCATGTTCTGTTGAAATGTGATTGTGAAGAGATGCAGGGACCGCGCTTCCTGAAACCTTTTCAAGGTTAGGCCAATTCACCTATAGCCTGTTTGACAACTCCTGGACTGGTTAAATAATGTGTGGTTCTGTTGACATGTGATTGTGAAGAGATGCAGAGACCGCTCTCCCCGAAACCTTTCAAGGGTACTGTGTTCTATTGCAGGGGGGGGGGGGGGGGGGGGGGCTTCGTTTACAAAGTATGCTTAGGGTTCAGTGTCCTAAGTACTTTTTTAAAACTTCCTTTCCTGTTTTTAGGTCGGGCAATTCACTGTAGACTGTTTGACTACTCCTGAACAGTTAAAAACACACACATGCATGTTCTGTTGACATGTGATTGCGTCGTGTACAGCTTTATGAATTGTACAGCTTTATGCCGTGGATAGTTGAGTGCATATAAAGAGAGATGGGAGAGGGGAGGAGGAGTGTGTGTGTGTGTGTGTATGTGTGTGTGTGGGGGGGGGGGGTCCCAGAACAACTTAGTCTTACACAAAAATCCTGGAGCTTACCAACGTTTCGGCTGTATCCACTATATTCGATGATGGGGAAGGGGGATGGGGGTCAACTGTTTTGGGAGGGTTTGCTTGTTGTCATATGCAATATATGCTGAGCGTTTGAGGGTGGGTGGTGTGGGTGTGTGGGTAGGGGTCAACTGTCCTGGTGCTAATCAACATTTCGGCTGTATCGACTATTTCAGAGGGCAAGATAGTGGTGTGAAGTGAAACAATGCTTGGGAAAATACTTGGAAAAATACTTGGGAAAATACTTGGAACAAGTCCTATGCAGCGTCGCAAGCGACGTGGAAAATTGGCAGAGTGTGTTGACAACGAAACAAAGGTGGCAACGATGGAGCTGACCGAAGCGAGTTAGTTACCGGACTGTTGGATGACGTGTCAGGCTTCAATTTTCATTTTTTTTTGTCAGACAAACGGACAAGTGGGTAAACATGGGGGCTCACGCCCCCTTGAAGAGGGGGCTCCGCCAAAAAGACTTGGAAAATACTTGGAAGGAGAGTCTTTTTCAAGTCTTTTTCAAGTCGACTCAAATCAGCGGTGTCGCATAATGAGCAAATACCCAAGATGGAGAAGCTGCACCCCACCCCACACCTCACTACACTGCACCACACCACACCACACCACACCACACAACACACTGCACCACACCACACCACACCACACCACACCACACCACACCACATCACATCATCCACCCCACCCCACCCCACCCCACCCCACCCCACCCCAACCAAATTCAAACACACTACTGCAGACTGCAAGTTGACTCAAAATCAGCGGTGTCGCATAATGAGCAAATTCCCAAGATGGAGAAGCTGTGCACCACACCACACCTCACCACACCACACCACACCACACCAACACCACACCACACACACCACATCACACCACACCACTCCACACCGCACCACACCGCACCACACCACACCACACCACACCACACCACACCACACCACACCACACCACACCACCACACCACACCACACCACACCAACACACACCACACCACACCACAAACCAATTTAAACACTCTGTGTTAAGACTTCAAGTCGACTTAAATCAGCCGCGGCGCATAATGAACAAATACCCAAGATGGTGAAGCTGCGCACCACACCACACCACACCACCCAACCCAATTCAATTCAACCACTCTGTGTTAAGGCTTCAAGTCGACTTATATCAGCCGCGGCGCATAATGAGCAAATACCCAAGATGGTGAAGCTGCGCACCACACCACACCACACCTCACCACACCACACCACACCACACTACACCACACCACACTACACCACACCACACCACACCACACCACACCACACCACACCACACAATTCAACTACTCTGTTGCAGACTGCAAGTTGACTCAAATCAGCGGTGGCGCATAATGAGCAAATACCCAAGATGGAGAAGCTGCACATCACACCACACTACACCACCCAACCCAATTCAACCACTCTGCTGCAGACTTCAAGTCCACTTATATCAGTTGCGGCGCATAATGAGGAAATACTATAAGATGGTGAAAGCTGGCACCCCAGTATTTGCCTGGACCTCCTCAACAGCATCACAGAGTACCAGGAACTACTCTTTGGACTTATCCATGTACGTTCTATTGGATTAACCATCAATTGTGTGTGCCTATTGTTGTATTAATCATCAATGTGTGTGCCTATGAATCATCCAATCACGTGCGTTTGATGTGCTTTCCCCCGAAGTATTTACCTGGACCTCCTGAACAGCATCACTGAGTACTAGGAAGTACTCTTTGGACTTATCCACGTATGTATCTTAAAGATCTTGCCAACTGACTATACCTATTATATTTATTAAATAGGCTGGGAGGATGACACAACGGAAATTCTGGTACCCGTCCCAAAAGTTGGAATAGTCAAAAGGGGGGCGGGGGGGGGGGGGGGGGGGGGGGGGGGGGGGGGTCGGACCCTGCCATTTTAGATGAAACCTAGCCTATGTTGTGGCAATCATCTCCTTTAGTACCCTGCACGTTTTTAAAACCCTGAGAATGTTAGTGGAATGTTTTTTAAACAAGGCCTGAACAAGATTACAAATTATTCGAGTTTGCAACCTAGATATCTCAATATTTCAGCTTCATGGAGCCTCCTTATAGTTCCTTTCCTTCCTTCAAGATCCTGTATAACTAAGTTGCCCAGTATTGGCATGGAAACTGCATGGGCTTGCTACATGAAGCCCACCAAAAGGTCTAAACGTAACGCCCACCTGCGCCCACCATCATTATGTCAGCTTTAAGGTGCGCCAGCTTGCTTTAGTTTGGGCTGAATTGCCAGCCAGGGGAGCTGCCTAGAAGCTGCTGCTTGTAGGCTACAATAAAAGCTATGTCTCGAATTCTTGTATGGGTCTATGGGTCCATAAATTGCTATGCTATGAAGACACAACAATAAGCTATTGTTAGGTTGGTTAGAACCCTGTCAGGCCTTACACTTGCTCAGGTCCCCAAAATGCACACCATACAAGAAACTATAGTCGAGGCTGTTAAGGTTTCATCTTCCTCATCACAACTGCCATGTGTGCCACCTCGTGAGCCCCAATTTGGGGTCCTTGGTCCAAACCACTGTGCTTTTCCTTGTGGTGGGACCCCATTCCGTACTTCCATATGGTGGCAGGGCAGTGAGGGCACACAAGCGGGTGTTGGTGCATGCCGCCTTATCCTTGAAGTTGGCCTTCTGGCTGTACTTCTTAAAGTACTTAGCCTTGCAGATTATGACTGCTTGCCCTCCGTTGTTGATGCTTGGAGTACAGCCTTGGCCACCACAACACCCACATGAAGTGCCTGGTATGTCTTGGGCAAGTAGTACCGTTTGCAAGCATCTGAGACCAAGAAACCCTTTGTAGTAGCACTACAAGACACCTGGGTTGCACGATGGGCCTCGGCAGGACGGTGAACCTGGAAGGGGTAGCTCTTGCAGAAAGGTTGAGGCCACTCCACAGCCTTCCAACCTTGGCAAATAGTTCACTCGGGCTCAGCACTTGCAGTTGCATCATCTCCATCAAGGGGCTGTGTTTGGGGCTCAGCACTTGCAGTTGCATCATCTCCATCAAGGGGCTGCAGCTGTGGCTGTGGCTGGGCTGGTTTGACTCCAAAGAACTTGCTGATTTTCAGCTGTCCAGGAAGGGGTTCAAGGGCTTTGTACACAAAGCAAGCTGCTCTGTGCCTCTCAACATCATCATCAACTGTCCAGACCTTCCCACACTGACATGCAGGGATTTTCTCTTGAATACCTCGGCAGAACTTCTTGTGCTGCTCGAACTGCTACGGCCTCGCGAATCCAGTTGCCAAACAGGACATGAGTCGTCTACCTCGTCCAGGCGGCCATCAGTCAGGTCCACATGCTCCACATGCTGCCTCTTGGACGGACTTTCGTCGTTAATAGTCTCTTCAATGGTCGCGTTCGACTCTGCAGTATACTGGATGTATCCATGCTGAACCAGGATAAGCAGGACATGCCCGGTGAAACAAGGTTTCGAACTTGAACTCGAACTCGAACTCGAGCTTGAATTACATAGCAGGTCCCTGAAAACTATGGAATTAGCACGCTTGCATCGAGACGAAGTCGTTGCACTTATCCAGAGGCGAAATGGAGCAGTGAGGAAAAAGTTAGGAAAAAGTTCTTATGGGGCCGGGAGGGGGGGGGGGGGGGTACCCTGCCCTGAAGTCCTCAGAAATGGCACGCGGAACGGGGGGGGTATCGATAGATCACGTGATCCCCTATCGGAAACAAGTTCCCGATACCCTGACATGGACCGTGCCGGACTTTCTATGGCTCCTGTCATCCTCCTGAACAGGCATATATTATTAATTATATTATATTATTAAATTGGCATATATTAATTAAATAGGCAGTCAGCTGCTGTCTTAACTCAGATAAGTTACATCCATTGGCTTCAGACTGTTAGTTTTCTTGAATTAACTATCAATTGTGTGTGCCTATTGTTGTATGAATCATCAATGTATGTGCCTATAAATCATCAATTTGTATGCCTATAATGTGCTTACCCGAAGTATTCGCCTGGACCTCCTGAACAGCATCACAGAGTACCAGGAACTACTCTTTGGACTTATTCATGTACGTACTTATGGATTAACCGAGGGATTTACCATAAATTGTGTGTGCCTATTGTTGTATTCATCATCAATTGTGTGTGCCTATGAATCATCAATTTATGTACCTATTGTTGCATTAACCATCAATTGTGTGTGCCTATTGTTGTATTAATCATTTATTTGTGTGCCTATGAATCATCAATTTACGTGCGTATGATGTGTTAGCCCCTTGTATTTGCCTGGACCTCATTAACAGCGTCAAAGAGTACCAGGAACTGTTTTTTTAGAAAACAATGTGTGCCTATGCATCATCAATTCACGTACATATAAAGTGCTTACCCGAAGTATTTGCCTGGACCACCTAAACAGCATCACAGAGTACCAGAAACTACTCTTTGGGCTTATCCATGTGTGTGCTATTGTATTCATCATCAATTCATGCCCCTTTTATTGTATTCATCAATGTGTGTGCATATGAATCATCAGTCATGTACGTATTATTATATTGACCATCAATTGTGTGTGCCTATTATTGGATTGACCATCAATTGTGTGTGCCTATCATTTGGATTGACATCAATTGTGTGTGCCTATTAATTGGATTGACCATTCAATTGTGGTGTGCCTATTATTGATTTGACCATCAATGTGTGTGTGCCTATTATTGGATTGACCATCAATTGTGTGTGCCTATTATTGGATTGACCATCAATTGTGTGTGCCTATTATTGGATTGACCATCAATTGTGTGTGCCTATTATTGGATTGACCATCAATTGTGTGTGCCTATTATTGGATTGACCATCAATTGTGTGTGCCTATTATTGGATTGACCATCAATTGTGTGTGCCTATTATTGGATTGACCATCAATTGTGTGTGCCTATTATTGGATTGACCATCAATTGTGTGTGCATATAAATCATGCACATGTCCCTATTATTGGATTAACCATCAATTCACCCACCTATTTTTGTATTAACCATCAATTCATGCACCTATTATTGTATTTATCATCAAATTGTGGTCCTATGAAGCATCAATTCACGTGCGTATGATGAGCTGCACCCCAGCATTTTCCTTGAACTCCTGAACAGCATCACCAGGAGTGCCAGGATCTACTCTATGGGCGTATTCATGTGCGTATTGTTGTATTAACCATCAATTGTGTGTGCATATGAATCATTCATTCATGTCCATATTATTGTAGTAACAATCAATTCATGAACCTGTTATCGTATTCATCATCAATTTGTGTGCCTATCAGGATACTACTTTTTGTCAAATTGGTCAGCGCTTAAAGCGCACAAACGTCAAATTGGTCAGCGCTTTCTAGTGCAAAAAGGCAAAAACTGTGCGCTGCGCCCACTGGGGGTTGAAAAAACTGCGCGAAACGCGCAGTGGGGCTCAAAAGCGTGCGCGTAAACGCTCTGCCGCGCGCGCTTTGTGGTACCCTGGTTCCTATGAATCACCAATTTATGTGCGTATGATGTGTTAGCCCCAAGTATTTGCCTGGACCTCATGAACAGCATCAAAGAGTACCAGGAACAGTTTTTATGACTTATTCATGTACCTTGTATTGTATTAATAATTCATTTTGTGTGCCTATGAATCAAAAATTCATTTAATCATAAATTCATATACCTGTTGTTGTATTAATCATCCATTCATATACATATTATTGTTTTAGTAATCAATTCACTGCCAATTCATATGCATATAGTTGTTTAATCATCCATTCATGTACATATTATTGTTTTAGTAATCAATTCACTGCCAATTCATATACGTATAGTTGTTTAATCATCCATTCATGTACATATTCTTGTTTTAGTAATCAATTCACTGCCAATTCATATACGTATAGTTGTTTAATCATCCATTCATGTACATATTCTTGTTTTAGTAATCAATTCACTGCCAATTCATACACGTATAGTTGTTTAATCATCCATTCATGTACATATTATTGTTTTAGTAATCAATTCACTGCCAATTCATATAAGCTTATAGTTTTGTTTAATCATCCATTCATGTACAATATTATTGTTTAATCATCCATTCATGTACAAATTATTGTTTAATCATCCATTCATGTACATGTTGTTGTTATGTAAGTCATCCATTCATATACCGTACTGACAGCAAAATTTAACGCTTCGAAAGATTTCACGGTCATTTTGAGGGGGTTTATTATAATTTCACGTTTTAATTTCACGTTTTTTTTCCAGAGGGATATAATTTGACGTTGCACATTTCACGGTTCAAATTTTAATAAAAATCCATTTAAATGTTTCAACTTAAACATGTTACATTTATTCATTGCCTGTTCTTAAAATCACAATACAGACTTATGATAACATTGTGCACCGGTACTCATGAGTGTGGTATAGCTAGTAGTGTTCATACTATTACCGTAGACCATGTACCGTTGTATCAGGGTACATGGGTATAGGGTCTGCAAGTCGGGGTAGTACTTTGCATCAATCATTTGATCACTAAATTTTACTGCTCAGTTAATTTGAGTTCTAGGACCTGTGGGTACTTTGCTTATTGTAATTTGGAGCTACCAGAGGGCGCAGACGTCCCACAGGGGATCTATCGAGGGGCTGCGCCATGCAATCTGGGGAAAGCTAGATTGTCGAGAGTTCCTGCTTGTCGTTGAGCCGGCAGACAGCAGGGGGGTAGGGTAGTAAGCCCTATGTGAAGCCCAGGGACCCAAAACCCTAATATCGCCCTGAAATTCGATTTCGACGGTTTTTTTCGTCGCGTAATATAGTATACATATATTGCTGTCAGTACGGTACATATTATTGCTGTATAAAATCATCCATTCACTCTTATACATATTATTGTTTTAATCATCAATCCCCACCCCACGTTCCTATTGTGTGACCCCCATCACCACCACCACAGACACATGTTCATAGTGTGTGACCCCCATCACCCACCACACCACAGACACATGTTCCAGAGTGTGAGTGTGCCCCATCACCACCACCACACAAGACCACCAGTCCTAGAGTGTGACCCCCATCACCACACCACCACCACAGACACACACGCCATCCTAGAGTGTGACCCCCATCACCACCACCACCACAGACACACGTTCCTAGAGTGTGACCCCATCACCACCACCACAGACACACGTTCCATAGAGTGTGACCTCCCATACAGACCACAGACCACCACCACAACACCAGACACACCGTTCCTAGAATTGACCCCCATCACCTAGAGTGTGACCACCACCACAGACACACGTTCCTAGGAGTGGTGACCCCCATCACCCACGACTCACCATAGACACACGTTCCTAGAGTGTGACCCCCATCACCACCACCACCAACAGACACACGCTTCCTTAGTGTGACCCCCATCACCACCACCACAGACATCCACGTTCCTACAGTGTGACCCCCATCACACCACCACCACAGACACGGGCGATCCTAGAGTGTGACCCCAGCATCACCACCACCACAGACACACGTTCCTAGGTGTGACCCCCCATCACCACCAACACCACAGACACATGTTCAATAGAGTGTGACCCCATCACCACCACCACCACAGACACATGTTCAGAGTGTGACCCCATCACCACCACCACCACAGCACACATGCCCCCCACCACACACCCACCACCACAGACATACTAGAGTGTGACCCCCATATGTTCCTTGTGTGCCACCCCCATCACTCCACACACAGACCCCATCATCACCACACCCACCACAGACACACGTTCCAGTGTGTGACCACCACACCACAGACACAGACCATCCTAAGTGTCACAGACACACGAGCATACGTACATAGAGTTGTGACCCCATTTGTGACCCCATCATACCAGACACACGTTGCCTAGAGGTGTCACCATCCTATCCCCACAGACAACGTTCTAGAGTGCCATGTGACCCCCATCACCACCACCACCACGTTCCTTAGAGTGTGACCCCCATCACCACCACCACCACAAGACACATGTTCTAGAGTGTGAGCCCATGTTCCTGGGAGTGTGACCCCCATCACCACCACCATCCACACGTTTCCGGTGTGACCCATACACCACCACAGACACACTAGAGTGTGACACCGTTCTATTGTGTCCCTACCTTGTGACCCCCATCACCACCACCACAGACACATGTTCCTAGATTGTGTGACCATCACCAACTCACACAGACACATTTCTAGAGTGTGACCATCACCACACACACACGTTCCAGACCCACCATCACAACACAGCACGTTCCTAGGAGTGTGACCCCCCACCACCACCACACAGACACACGTTCCTAGAGTGTGACCCCCATCACCACCACCACCAGACACACGTTCCTAGAGTGTGACCCCCATTCACCACCACCACCACAGACACACAGTTCCTAGAGTGTGAACCCCCATCTAGAGTGTGACCCCCACCACCACCACAGACACACGTTTTCCTAGAGTGTGACCACCCATCACCACCACCACCACAGACAATCATGTTCCTAGTGTGACCCCCATTCTCACCACCCACCACAGACACACGTTCCTAGAGTGGACCCCATCCACCACCACCACAGACACACGTTCCTAGAGTGTGACCCCCATCACCACCACCACCACAGACACCACGTTCCTATTTGTGATGTCCCCATCACCCCACCACCACAGACACACGTTCCTAGGTGTGACCCCCATCACCACCACCACCACAGAACACATGTTCCTAGAGATGTGACCCCCCAATCAACCACCACCACAGACCACACTTTCCTAGAGTGTGACCCCCATCACCACCACCACAGACACACTTCCTAGAGTGTGAAACCCCCATCAACCCACCACCACCACAGACACCACGTCTAGAGTGTGACCCCATCACGACCACCACAACAGACATACGCTTCCTATTTGTGTCACACCACCCACAAACAGACATAACGTTCCTATTGTGTGACCCCATCCATCACACCACCACAGACACATGGTCCTAGTGTGTGACCCCCATTCACCACCCACCCACCCAACAGACACATGTTCCAGAGTGTGACCCCCATCACCACCCACCACCACCAGACACACGTTCCTAGAGTGGTGACCCCCATCACCACCACCACATACCAACACGTTTTCCTAGAGTTGTGACCCCCATCACCACCACCCACAGACACATGTTCCTAGACGAGTGTACCCCCATCACATCACCACCACCACAGACACACGTTCCTAGAGTTGAACCCCCATCACCACCACCACCACAGACACACGTTCCTAGAGTGTGACCCCCATCACCACCACCACCACAGACACACGATCCTAGAGTGTGACCCCCATCACCACCACCACAGAACATGTTTCCTAGAGTGTGACCCCCCATCACCACCACCACCACAGACACACGTTCCTAGAGTGTGACCTCCCATCACCACCACCACAGACCACACACTTCCTAGAGTGTACCCCATCACCACCACCACCACAGACATACGTTCCTATTGTGTGACCCCCATCACCACCACCACAGACACATGTTCCTAGTGTGTGACCCCCATCACCACCACCACAGACACATGTCCAGAGTGTTGACCCCCATCACCACCACCACCACAGGGACACACGTTCCTACAGTGTGACCCCCTACCCAGCACCACCACAGACACACATCCTAGAGTGTGACCCCCATCAACAATACTACGATACTCCAACACCACCACAGACACATGTTCCTAGAGTTGTTGACCCCCGATCACCATCACCACCACCACAAGACACACGTTCCTAGAGTTGTGACCCCCACACCACCACCACCACAGGACACCACGTTCCTAGAGTGTGACCCCCATCACACCCCGTAGACACACGTTCCTAGAGTGTGACCCCCATTCACCACCACCACCACAGACAATGTCCTAGAGTTGTGACCCCCATCACCACCACCACAGACACACGTTCTAGAGTGGACAACCCATCCACCACCACCCAACCACAGACACACGTTCCTAGATATGTGACCCCCATACCACCACCACGAGAACACACGTTCCTTAGAGTGTGCACCCCCATCACCACCCCACCACAGACACATGTTTCCTAGAGTGTGACCCCCTATCACCACCACCACAGGACACACTCCACGGAGTGTACCGCCCATCACCACCCACCACAGACACACGTTCCTAGAGTGTGGACCGCCATCACCACCACCACCACAGGAACCACGTTCCTAGAAGTGTGACCCCATCACACCACCCCCACAGACATACGTTCCATTGTGGTGACCCCCATCACCACCACCACAGACACAATGCTTTCCTAGTGTGACCCGCCCATCACCACCACCACCACAGAACACATGTTCAAAGAGTGTGACCCCCCATCACCACCACCAACCACAGACCACACGTGTCCTAGTATATCTCTCATCTATCCACCACCCCACAGACACAATCGATCCTAGTGAGTGTGACCCCATCACCACCACCTATCAACACACCTAGAGTGTGACCCCCATCCACCATCACACTATCTCTCTTTGACACACGTTCCTAGAGTGTGACCCCCATCACCACCACCACCACAGACACACGTTCCTAGAGTGTGACCCCCATCACCACCACCACAGACACACGTTCCTAGAGTGTAGACCCCATCACCACCACCTATCTCCTATCTATATCCTAATATCCCCCATCACCCACCACCATCAGACACATGTTCCTAGAGATGTGACCCCCATACACCGGCCAGCAGGACAACACGTTCCTAGAGTGTGACCCCCATCACCACCACCACCACAGACATACGTTCCTATTGTGTGACCCCCATCACCACCACCACAGACACCACGTTCTAGAGTGTACCCCCATCACCCACCACACAGACACATGTTCCTAGAGTGCGATGACCCCATCACCACCACCACAGACACACGTTCCTAGATGTGTGACACCCATCCACACCAACCACCACAGACACACGTTCCTTAGAATGCTGACCCCCATCACCACCACCAGCAGACACACGTTTTCCCCTAGAGTGTGAACCCCCCGATCTATCTCTTACCACCACCCACAATAGACACATTTACTAGAGTGTGACCCCCATCACCACCACCAACAGACAACACGTTCCTAGAGTGACCCCCATACCACCACCACCACAGTGTCACACGTTCCTAGAGTGTGACCCCCCCATCACCCCACCACCACAGGACACACGTTCCTAGAGTGTGACCCCCATCCACCACCACCACCAACAGACACACTTCCTAGAGTGTGACCCCCATCACACCACACCACAGACACACGTTCCTAGAGTGTGACCCCCATCACCATCTATCTCTCTCTTATCTATCTATCTTTCCTAGAGTGTTGAAACCCCCCATCACCACATTCACAGACACATGTTCCTAGAGTGTGACCCCCACCATCACCACCACACACCACGGACCACACGTTCCTAGAGTGTGACCCTATCTATCTATCTACCACCACCACCGGACACACGTCCTAGAGTTTGACCCCCATCACCACCACCACCACAGAACACACGTTCCTTTGTATCTCCCATCACCACCACCACAGACCACACGTTCCTAAGAGATTGACCCCCATCACCACCACCACAGACACACGTTCCTAAGAGATGTCGACCCCCATCACCACCACCACCACAGACACACGTCCTAGAGTGTGACCAACCATCACCACCATCACAGACACACGTTGCCTAGAGTGTGACCTCCCATCACCACCACCACCACGGACACACGTTCCTGAGTGTGACCCCACTCACCACCACCACAGCACACACGTTCTAGATGTGTGACCCCCATCACCACCCACCACCACAGACACCACGTTCCTAGAGTGTGGACCCCCATCACCACCACCACCACAGTACACATGTTCCTAGAGTATGTGACCGCCCATCAACCACCCACCACAGACACACGGTTTCCTAGAGTGTGTACCCCCATCTCCACCACCACCACGGACACACGTTTCCTAGGAGTGTGACCCCCATCACCACCACCACCACAGACATCACCTGTTCCTAAGAGTGTGACCCCCATCACCTACCACCATCAACAGACATAGTCCTAGTGTGTGACCCCGTCATCACCCACCACCACCACAGACATATGTTCCTAGAGTTGACCTCCATCAACCACCACCACAGACACACGTTCCTAGAGGTGACCACCATCACCACCACCACCACAGACACACGTTCCTAAGAGTGTGACCCCCATCACCACCACCACCACAGACACACGTTCCATAGAGTGTGACCCCCATCACCACCACCACAGACACATGTTCCTAGAGTGTGACCCCCATTCACACACCACCACAGACACACGTTCCTAAGAGTGATGACCCCATCATCCACCACCAACAGCACACACGTTCACCACCACCACCACCAGACCACACCTAGAGCGTGTGAACCCCCAATCACCACCACCACAGACACACGTTCCTAGAGTGTGACCCCCAATCACCACCACCACAGACACACGTTCCTAGAGTGTGACCCCCATCACCAAAACACCACCACAGACACACGTTCCTAGAGTTGTGACCCCAATCACCCACCACCACAGATTTAACACGTTCCTAGAGTTACCCCCATCACCACCACCACAGACACACGTTCCTAGAGTGTGACCCCCATCACCACCACCACCACAGCCACACGTTCCTAGAGTGTGACCCCCATCACCACCACCACAGACACACGTTCCTAGAGTGTGACCCCCATCACCACCACCACAGACACACGTTCCTAGAGTGTGACCCCCATCACCACCACCACCACAGACCACACGTTCCTAGAGTGTCCCCCATCACCACCACCACCACAGAATACGTTCCTATGTGTGACCCCCATCACCACCACCACAGACACATGTTCTAGTGTGTGACCCCCATCACCACCACCACCACAGACACATGTTCCAGAGTGTGACCCCCATCACCACCACCACCACGGACACACGTTCCTAGAGTGTGACCCCCATCACCACCACCACCACAGACACACGTTCCTAGAGTGTGACCCCCATCACCACCACCACAGACACATGTTCATAGAGTGTGACCCCCATCACCATCACCACCACCACAGACACACGTTCCCTAGAGTGTGACCCCCATCACCACCACCACCACAGACACACGTTCCTAGAGTGTGACCCCCATCACCACCACCACAGACACACGTTCCTAGAGTGTGACCCCATACACCACCACCACAGGACACACGTTCCTAGAGTGATGACCCCCATCCACCACCACCACCACTGACACATGTTCTAGCAGTGGACCCCGATCACCACCCACCACAGACACATGTTCCGTAGAAGTGTGACCCCCATCACCACCACCACAGACACACGTTCCTAGAGTGTGACCCCCATCACCACCACCACCACAGACATACGATCCTAGAGTGTGACCCCCATCACCACCACCACAGACACACGTTCCTAGAGTGTGACCCCCATCACCACCACCACAGACACACGTTCCTAGAGTGTGACCCCCATCACCACACCCACAGAACACGTTCTAGATGTGACACCCATCACCACCACCACCACAGACACACGTTCCTAGCCAATCTGACCCCCACTATCACCACCACCACAGACCACCACGTTCCTAGAGTGTGACCCCCATCACCACCACCACCACAGACACATGTTCCTAGAGTGTGACCCCCATCACCACCACCACAGACACACGTTCCCTACGAGTGTGACCCCATCACCACCACCACAGACACACGTCTAGAGCGTGACCCCATCACCACCACACCACAAGACACACTTCTAGAGTGTACCCCAATCACCACCACCACCACAGACAAACCCCCCAACCACCACACCACACAACGTATCGACCGTCGATCCATGTTGCGTTTCTTTTTATCGTTATTTATCTTATTAATACTAATTAAATACAATATCCACTAAAAATAAATTAATTCATAATACTATTAGAGTGGACCCCTCATCACCACACACCACATACACGTGTCCTAAGAAAGTGTGACCCCCCATCACCAACCACCAACAGACACACGTTCCTAGGTGTGACCCCATCACCCACCACACCACAGACAACCAACGTTCTAGAGTGCTGAACCCCACATCACCACACACCACAGGACAACACGTTCCATAAGTGTGACCCCCCAATTTCAAAAACCCTCCCACCACCACGGAGACACACGTTCCTAGAATAGTGAACCCCAACCCACCACCACCACAGGACACACGTATCCACTTAGAGTGTGACCCCCATCACCACACCACCAACAGACATACGTTCCTATGTAGTACAGACCCCATCACCACCACCAGACACATAAGTTCCTAGTGTGTGCACCCCCATCACCACCACCACCACACGACAATGTTCCAGAGTGTGACCCATCACCACCACCACCACAGACACACTTCCTAAGTAGTGGACCCCCATCACCACGCCACACCACAGACACACACGTTCCTAGAGTGTGACCCCATCACCACCACCACAGGACACATGTCGCTAGAGTGTGACCCCCAATCACCATCACCACCACCACAGACACACAATTCCTAGAGGCTGAACCCCCATCACCACCACCACCACAGAACACACGATTCCTAGAGTGTACCCCCATCACCACCACCACAGACACAGTTCCTAGAGCTGTGACCCCAATCACCACCACCCCACAAAGCACACGTTCCTAAGAGTGTGACCCCCCATCACCACCACCACACTGACACATGTTCCTAGAGTGTACCCCCATCACCAACCACCACCCCCACAGGACACCACGTTCCTTAGAGTGTAGACCCCACATCAACCACACAGACACACGTTCCCTAGAGTGTGACCCCCAATCACACACCAACCCACACAGACATACGCTTCTAGAGTGTGACCCCATCAACACCACAGACACACTTACCTAGAGTAGTGCCCCAATCACCACCACCACAGACGCACACGTCTAGAGTAGTGCCCCCATCACCACCACCACAACGACACACGTTCCATAAGAGTGTGAAACCATCACCAATTACCACCACAGACCACACGTATCCTAGAATGGAACCATCACCACCACCACAGACACACGTCCTAGATGTGACCCATACACCACCACCACCACAGACACCATGTTCTAAGTGCTGACCCCATCAACCACCCACAGAACACATGTTCCTAGGTTGGACCCATCACCACAACACCACAAGGGACACACGTTCCTAGAGTGTGACCCATCACCACCACCACCACAGACACACGTTCCTGTGAGGTGAGACCACCCATCCACCCACCACACCACACAGACACACGTTCCTGAGTTGACCCCATCACACCACCACCAACAGACACAACGTTACCTTAGAGTGTGACCCCCATCAACCACACCACCACAGACACACGTTCCTAGAAGTGTAGACCCAACACACCACCACCACAGACACACGTTCCATAGAAGTGACCCCATATCACCACCACCACAGAGAACACACTTACTAGTTACCCCCATCACACACCACCCACCACAGACATTACGTTCCTATTGATCTGACCCCCATCACCACCACCACAGACACACGTTCCTACGAGTGTGACCCCACATCACCACACCCGACACACGTTCCTACGGTAGTAGACCACCCTATCACCACCACCACAGAACACACGTATCCTAAGCAGATGTGACACATCACCACCACCACCACAGACACACGTCCTAGACATGTGACCCCATCACCACCAACCACAGACAACACGTTCCAGAGTGGACCCCATCACCCACCCACCCACCACAGACAACATGTTCCTAAGAGTGTCGACCCCCATCAACCACCCACCACGACACACTTCCTAGAGTGCTGACACCCCATCACCACACACAGACACACGTTCCTAGAGCGTGAACCCCCATCACCACCCACCACCACAGACACACTTCCTAGAGTGTGACCCAATCACCACCACCACCACAGACAACACGTTCCGTAGAGATGTACCCCCATAACCAACCAAACCACAGATACACGTTCCTAGAGTGTGGACCCCATTCACCACACCACCAACAGACACACGTTACCTAAGAAGTGTAGACCCCATTCACCACCACCACCACAGACACACGTAATCCTAGAGTGGACCCCCGCATCACCACCACCACAGACAACACAGTTCTAAGAGTGTGACCCACAATCACCAACACCACCACAAAGACCACACCGTTTCCTTACAGAGTGTGACCCCCCAATCACCACCACACCACACAGACTACGTCCTATGTGTGACCCCATCGACCACCACCACAGAACACATGTTCCTAGTGTTTAGCCCCCAATCACCACACCACCACAGACACAATGTTCCAGAGTGTGACCCCCATGACACACCACCACCACAGACCACACGTTCCTAGAGTGACCCCAATCACCCACCACCCACCACAGACACACGCCTAGAGTGTGACCCCCATCACCACCCACCACAGACACATGCTTCCTAGAGCTGTGACCCCATCAACCATCAACCACCACACAGACAACACGTTCTAGAGTGCTGACCCCCTATCACCAACCACCACCACAGACCCACACAGTTCCTAGAGTGTAGACACCCAATACACCAACCACCACAGAACAGCACGTTCCTAGAGTGTGACCCCATCACCACACACCACAAACAACACCGGTTACACTAGAGTGTGACCCCCACTCACTCCACAACACCACCACAGGCACACCATGTTCCTAGAGTGTGACCCCCATCACCAACCACCACAGAACACACGTTCCTAGAGTTGACCCCCATCACCACCACCACCACAGACAGCACGTTCACTCCTAGAGTGTGACCCCCATACACCACCACCACCACTGACAACGTTCCTAGGTGTGACCCCAATCACCACCACCACAGACACATGTTCCTAGAGATTGACCCCCATCACATCACCACCACCACAGACAACACGTCCTTGAGTGTAGACCCCCATCACCACCAAACCACAACACAGACACACGTTCCTAGAGTGTGAGCCCCATCACCACCACACACAGACACACGTTTCCTAGAGTGTGACCCCCATCACCACCACCACAAACACACGTTCCTAGAGTGTGACCCCTCTGATAACCCACCACCACCACCAAGACAACATGTTCCTAGAGTGTGACCCCCATCACCACACCACAGACACACGATCCTGAGTGTGACCCCATCCACCACACACCACAGACCACGTTCTAGAAGTGTGACCCCCATCACCACCACCACCCGACACACGTTACACCTAGAGTGTGACCCATCACACAACCACCAACCACAGACACCACGTTTCCTAAGAGTGTGACCCCCATCACCCACACCACCACAGACACACGTTCCTAGAGTGTAACCCATCACCACCACGCACCACAGACACAGATTCCTAGAGTGTGACCACCATCACCACTCACAGACACATGTCCTTACCGAGTGTGACCCCCATCACCACCACCACCACGGACACACGTTCCGTAGAGTGTGACCCACATCACCACCACCACCACGGACACACGTTAAAAACCTAGGTGTGCGACCCCCCATCACCACCCCACCACAGACACACGTTCCTAGAGTGTGACCCCCATTCCCCAGCCACCACAGACACACGTTGCCTTAGGAGTGTGACCCCCATCCACACCACCACAGACACACGTTCCTAGAGTGTTGACCCCCCCATCACCACCACCACCACAAGACACACGTTCCTTAGAGAATGATGACCCCATGCACGCACCATCAACAGACAAACACGTTCCATAGAGTGGTGACCCCCATCACCACCGCCACCACGGACACACGTTCCTAGAAGTGTGCACGCTCCCATCACCACCACCACAGACACACTGATTCCTAGAGTGTACCCCCCATCATCCACACCACCACAGACACACGTTCTAGAGTGTGGACCCCCTATTAACACCACCACCGACCACAGACACATGTTCCTTAGAAGTGTGACCCCTCACACCACCACCACAGACACACGTTCCTAGAGTGTGACCCCATCACCACCACACACACGGAACACATCTCTCTCTGT
>JAJSRW010001277.1:0-23148 GCA_022414725.1 Microglena sp. YARC | reverse complement strand
ACGCCCTACCTCAGCCACCTACACTACACTACCACTACACCACTACACCACACCACACACACCACCACCTCACCAAACACATGACGACACAAATCGACATGACAAACAACACACAACACAAATCACCACACCACACACGCAACCCCACACACACAGACAACCAAACACAACGCACCAAAACACACAAATCACACAAAACCACGTCAACTACCAACATAAACCCCACGTAATGTTTGTCAGGGTATGGTATGGGTACAAATAGCATGGTCATTGATTCTGATCTATAAATCCATTGGTTTTATTGATATGGTATGACATGCTGCAGCGCTATGCCATGGCATGTATGGTTTGTACTGCCAATACATGGGTACTTTGGTAGTATTGTTGTTCGTTAACATGCGTGGTGTGGCATAGCATGGTATATTGTTTTATGGTCTCTCATGGTGCAGCATAGCATGGCATGTTATGGGTTATACCAACATGCATGATACAAAGGTATATTGGTTTATGTGTATGTTATTATGGCATGGTTGATAGCATGGCCATGGATGGTTTAAACCTACATGCATGTTAGCATGGGTAGTAGGGTGTGCATATGGGCATGGTGTAGAACTTTATAGCATGGCATGGTATGGTGTATTCCAAGCATGCATGATACAATGTCTTAATGGTTTCTGTTTGGTATTGCATGGTGTAGCATAGCATTGGTATTTGGTTTGTACTACCTGCATAGTATAATATATTTATATGCATGGCATGGGTGCACCATAGCATGGCATGTCATGGTTTATATTTCTTTATTATATGTAGTATGTATGCTTTAGGCCTCTGATGACCCCCTAGGTCCACGTTATTGTCTCATTGTCATTAGTTTGTCTCTCTCCATCTGCTGCTGCTGATCCAGCAAACTCTGCACCCAAACAGTTGGCTCGTAGTGGAGTGCGCATGACTAGAGATATCAGCATTTTGCAGCTGTCATGATCCTCTTCTCAAAAGTTTTCAAATGTTGTGTAGCTTATCTTCTGCTATGAGGACCTACTTACTCCACTACTTTTGATACTCCCAGCCTCCCTCCTCTCACTTTCTCGCATTCTGCATATCAACTATTTTCTCGACTATTTGCCCCATGTTCCTGCCCGTGACTTCTAATGTGTTCAGGGTTTAGTTGCTTAGTGGTTTGAATGCCATCGGTTGACCATAATTCAGATGCCACGTGTCCAGGCTGTCGAGACTATGTGTTTCAATCCTACGCACGCCAGGGACACGCCCAGTAACCGACTCTACAACCTCATTGGCAAAACACGTGTCCGACCGCAAATCACACTGCAAAAATCGTAATACGATGTTGATGTATTAGGCTGAAACAAGCGGCTTGTGTCCTGGGGGTTCCGAATGAATTGCCATAAATGTGGGGAATGAAGCCACATCAAACTTGTATGCGCTGACCGAAACAAATTCAACTATACCTCTAAATTGGTTACATTTCTGTGCATCAACTGCTTGCAATTAAAGTCCATCTACAAGACAGTCCAGGAACGTTTAATTACTCCTTCAAATTTAACAACCCTACAAAATGTCAATTTGTCGTAAGAGAAATGAAGCTACACCCCATCGATTTCTATCAACTAAATCCAAATATATTTGAATTCAAATGAATGCAATTCAAATCAATTAAATACATTCAATTCAAGTCAATACAACACAAATTTTAATTCTATCAAACTAATTAAAATCAATTTTTAATTAATTAATTAATTAACTAATTCATACAATTAAATTTAATTGATAATTAATTAAATATAATTTAATTAATTAGTCAATTAATTAATTAACAAATACCTTATAATTAATCAAACAATTTAACAGAATTTGATTAATTCATTTTAATCTTAGTATTCATTAATTAATACAATTTATTTATTTAATCAAACAATTATACAATAATAAAATTATACAATTAAATTTTTAATTAAATACAGATTATACCAAACATTTTCATTCGGGACGCGCCTCCAGGCGCCCTTTATTTTTGATTGAGGGATTAGCCTGTCAAAACTGTGTGTCCGTGTGTGTGTGTGTGTGTGTGTGTGTGTCACAACCTACTTTTCAGGTTTCACTTAAAATCACACAAAAACGAAACATTATACAACATATAACAATTATGAGACTTATTGATACCGGACATATTCTCACGAGACCACATATGAGCATCGCAATTCAAGAAAAGGAGCTAAGGTTTGTGCTTTTTGGGCCAAAAGCTACAATTATTGGGTGACAATTGTCATCATTTCTAATTCGTACCATCCAATCATGTGCGCAAACATAGGTTTGGGAATGGAATTGTCGTCAAAAGATCGAGGCGAAACATACAAGCATCACAATGGACGAAACATTCCCCTAGGGCACTTCAGCTATTATTAGCACGGACTTCACTCACAACTCAGCCGCAGGGCCGTGCGTGGTGGCCGTGCGTGCGTGCGTGGGCTGGGCCGGGTGGGATGAAGCCACGCCAACTATGGTTCTTCTAGTTCTAATTCACGTAATGTTCATGTTTCGTCCAGAGCTTGCAATTGAGCACGTTCGCGCTTCGTGCTGCGACCTAACGACCTAGAAACGTTCGACGGTCTGCGGAACTGGGACAGCGTGGCAACATGGCGGCCACACCGATTGGGGTGCGAATTGTTTGCTGCCGATTTGAGTGCGAAACTCTTGTGCTAGTATTTCCTGCTGGCAACGCTTCCGACTAAGCTACTTATTCCAACTCTGTTGTTTAAGAATATAGTTCTGCTGTCCTCTTTGCTCCTACCACCCTTTCATTGAAATCGCTAGCTGAAGCTCGTCAGCGTAGGCAGCCTCTTTGCTCACTGCTCCCCCCCCCTCCCCCCCTGTTACGCGCAAACACCTTACGAGGCACCAGAATTTGGCCAAGCTAACACGGGCTTACCATGGTTGGTCTGATACAAGTGGGGTGTACAGTCTAGGGTGGCCTATCAGCCTAGTGGTGGTGGTGTGCGTGTGTGTGTGTGTGTGTGTGGCGTGATTGGGGTTGGGGGTTGAGCAATTGGTATTTGGTGTTATGCGGTGTTGCAGTGCGTGCTTCAGTAGTTGTGTGGGGGTTGTGCTGCAGTTAGATAGCCAGTTATGTGTGTGTTGAAGGTGTGTTTGTGTGTTTGTGTGTGTGCATGGGGTAGTGCATGGATAGCCAGTTTGTGTGTGGGTGAGTGCCTGAGTGTGTTGTTTGTGTCGATGGGATTGTCTTGTAGTGCATGGATGGCCAGGTGTGTGTATGTAAGCATGGCCCTGTGGCAGTGCATGTGTAGCCCCTTGTGTGTGCGTGTGTGAGTGTCTGGGTTTGTGTGAATGTGTGCATGGGGTTGTCTTGTAGTGCATGGATGGCCTGGTGTGTGTGTGTGCGTGAGTGTCTGATTGGGTTGTGTGTGTTGATGGGATTGTCTTGTATTGCATAGATGGCCGGTTGTGTGTATATGTGTATGGAAACATATCTGTGTGGCAGTGCATGTGTAGCCACATGTGTGTGCATGTGCCTAGGTTTGTCTTAGTGCATGGATGGCCAGGTGTGTGTATATAGGATGAACAGTGCTGTGTGGCAGTGCATTTCCAGCCAGTTCGATTGTGTATTTGCATGCGTGATTGTCTGGGTATGTTTGTGTGTGCATGGGTTGTCTTGTAGTGCATGGATAGCCAGTTGTTTTGTGTGTGCATGCGTGTGTAATTGAGTGTGTTTGTGTTTGCATGGGGTTGTCTTGTAGTGCATGGATAGCCAAATGTGTGTGTATATACTAGCACATGGCTGTGCGACAGTGTATGTGTAGCCAGTTGTTTTGTGTGTGCATGCGTGTGTATTTGAGTGTGTTTGTGTTTGCATGGGGTTGTCTTCTTGTGCATGGATAGCCATGTGTGTGTGTATGTGCGTGCACAGTGCTGTGTGGCAGTGCATGGAAAGCCATATGTGTGTGTATGTGCATGCACAGTGCTATGTTGCAGTGCCAATATAGCCAAATGTGTGTGCATGTGCATGCACAGTGCTGTGTGGCAGTGCATGGATAGCCAGTTGTTTGTGTATGTGCGTGCACAGTGTTGTGTGGCAGGGCATGGATAGCCATGTGTATGGGGCGTGCATGCGTGTGTATTTGAGTGTGTTCGTGTTTGCATGGGGTTTGTCTTGTAGTGCATGGATAGCCAGCTGTGTGTGTGTATTATACTATCACATGGCTGTGCGACAGTGTATGTGTAGCCAGTTGTTTTGTGTGTGCATGCATGTGTATTTACCGCCCTCAACTAAGCAGATACACCACGGTTACACCGGTCACACTGGAGGAGGAGGAGAGGAGGAGGAGGAGCAATTTAACCTAAGGGTTTGGCGCCCCGTGAGCGCCCTCGGGCGACGCCAAGCCGGCGTTGCGCATGGAAGCTTCGAGACGTAGAAGACCGAGATTATGGCATTCAATTCGAGACCGAGACCCAGACCGAGAGTCCGAGGCCGAGACCTAGGTCGAGACCCAGACCCAGACCCAGACCCAGACCTTGAACGATACCCAGACCGAGGCACAGACCCAGACCGAGACACAGACCCACGTAACCACGACCGTGCAAGAGGTGTCGCGCCGATAGGGCGGTCACCTCAAGTTGAGTGTGTTTGTGTTTGCATTCGTTTGTCTTGTAGTGCATGGGAAGCCATATGTGTGTGTATGTGCGTGCACAATGCTATGTGGCAGTGCCAAGATAGCCAGATGTGTGTGCATGTGCATGCACAGTGCTGTGTGGTAGTGCATGGATAGCCAGATGTGTGTGCATGTGCGTGCACAGTGCTATGTGGTAGTGCATGGATAGCCAGCTATGTCTGTGTATGTGCGTGCATAGTACTGGGTGGCAGTGCATGGATGGCCAGATGTGTGTTTATGTTTGTGCGCAGTGCTGTGTGGCAGTGCCTGGATAGCCAGCTATGTGTGTGTATGTGCGTGCACAGTGCTGTGTGGCAGTGCATGGATAACCAGATGTGTGTGAATGTGCATGCGCAGTGCTGTGTGGCAGTGCAAGGATAGCCAGATGTGCGTGTATGTGCATGCACAGTGCTGTGTGGCATTGCATGGATAGCTAGATGTCTGTGTATGTGCGCGCACATAAGTTGTCAAATTTTTTGTAGCTTATTCTGCTATGAGTACCTACTTACTCCACTACTTTTGAAACTCCCAGCCTCCCTCCTCTCACTTTCTCGCATTCTGCGTATCAACTATTTCTCGACTATTTGTCCAATGTCCTGCCCGTGACTTCTAATGTGTTCAGGGTTTAGTTGCTTCGTGGTTAGAATGCCAGCGGCTGACCATAATTCAGATGCCACGTGTCCAGGCTGTGAAGACTATGTGTTCAATCCTAGGCACGCCAAGGACACGTCTAGCCGACTCTACAACCTCGTGGGCAAACATGGGTCAGACCACATATCACACTGCGATCTCGTAATGTGATTTTGTATTGGGAAACAAGGGGCTCGAGTCCTGGGGTCCCCGAATTGATTGCCATAAATGTGGGGAATGAAGCCACATCAAGCTTGTATGCGGCTGACCGAACAAATTCCCCCAAATCAACCATACCTCTGATTGGTTATGCATTTCGCGTGCATCAACTGCTTGCAAATAAAGGCGATCTACAAGACAGTCTAGGCACGTTTAATACTGCTTCAAATTCAGCAACCCTACAAAATGTCAAGTAGTACGGTAAACTGGGCAACATCCATAGATTCAATTCAAGTGTTCAAAATCAATTGCATTCAAATGAATACAATTCAAGTCAACTAAATGCATTCAATTTAAGTTAATACAATTCAATTTTGATTCTATCAAATTAACTAAATACAATTTAATGAATGAATTAAAACAATTAATTAAATTAAATTAATAATTTAATATAATTTAATTAATTATGTAATTAATTAATGTATAAATACTATTTAATTAATCAACCATCAATTTAAAAGAATTCAATCAATTCATTGTAATCGTGTAATTAATTAATTAATTAATACAATTTATTTAATTGTTTAAACAATTATACAATAATACAATTATACAATTAAAATTAATTAAATTCAAGATAATTTGAAATATTTTCATTCGGGACGCGCCTCCAGGCGCCCTTTATGAAGAGGGATTAGCCCCATTAAAATGTCCGTCCGTTAGTCCGTGTGTCACAAACCAAATTTTCAGGTTTTATGAAAAACATCAAAAAAGTTGAACATTCTATATTTTTGATGAATTATAAGACTTATTTATACCGGACAAATTCTGACCAGAGCACATATGAGCATCGCAATTCACGAAAAGGAGCTCAGGTTGGGACAAAAAGCCACAATTATCGGTTAACAATTTGATTTAAGGGTGTTTTAAGCTAACATTTCAAATTTTTAACCATTTAAACATGTGAGCATACATAGGTTTGGGAGCAGAATTGTCGTCAAAAATTGGAGGCGAAACATGTAAGCATCACAATGGACGAAACAATCCCCTAGGGCACTTGGTATAATTAGCCCTCGGACCCCACCTCAGGGCCGTGCGTTGGGCAGGGGCGGGGGCCACCGGGCGGGGGCAGGGCAGGGTCGGGGGCGGGCCGGGGGCCACCGGGCGGGGGCAGTGGCGGGGGCAAGCCACGCCACCTGCCGCTGGCCAAAAACCCGTTCATGAGAACGGGACCTTTTACGTCTGGGCTGGGCCGAAACATGCAATACCTCGTACAAATTCCGTAAAATCAACCAGACACCTGATTGGCCTCATTGTTCTTGCATCAAATTCTTAAAAAAAACATCAATCTACACACATGCATTTCATTACATTACAGAAACGTTCAATACTGCTTAAAAATCAACAACCCTTCAAAAACTCTCTTTTTCGTCACTTTATACTTAACAATGCTAAATCATCAATCGATTCATTGGAATTCAATTGATTTAAAGCCTCCAGGCGCCCTTCAAATTTAATCCTATTCGAATCGATACAATTTAAAGCAACACAACATTACATACAATTCAATTGATTTATTAAAAATACATTGAATTAAAGATTCGAATCATTTCATTCGGGACGCGCCTCCAGGCGCCCTTAATGTGTATGTGAGTGCGGCGGAGAGGGAGGGGAGGGTTGCGTGGGGGGGAGATGGCTGGAAGGTGTGTGGGGCAGGGGGGGCAGGGGGGACAAAGAATGGGTGTGGCAATGGGGATGGGGGGCAGGAAGATTTAGGGCTCATTTGTAAGCCAGAGCAGGGAGCACAACCTGGGTGGGTGGGGTTGAGTGGCGGGTGGCCTCCGGCCACACGGGCAATGTACTATATATATATATATATATATATATATATATATATAATATATATATATATGCATACATAAGGGGGGGCAAGGAAAATGCTGCCGTACCGCATCTTCGCTTTGGTTAGAGCTTATGCTCAAACTAAAAAAAAAAAAAAAAAAAGTTGTACCTAAGTTAGAGGGGTCCAAAGTTTTTTTCACCCAAAGCGGCCCAAATCTTAACTTCGCGATAAATCACGTTTGAGCAACCTAACGAAAGATGTAAGAGCATAACTGGAATGGGCACGAAAAGATCTTTCGAATGACTCCCATTTTAGGGGGGTAGGGTGAGGTAATCGGGTAGTAGGGGGAAGGGGGGGGGGGGTAAAAAAAACTGTTTTCAACTTTATTTTCCCCCTCGTTTTGCATGAAACTTCCACAATTCCAACTCCCATCTAAATCGGACACCATATTGAACATGCGGTCCAAAATCTGTCTCTCTGCCCTGTTACCCTGTATATATGTACCGGTATACCGGTACATATATACCGTATATTACCAGTCTGGTACTCTGGTCTGAATTCACCACAAGTCCATGAGGGATGCCGTCCTCGTAGATCCCACCCATGGCTTCGAAGAAGTTCACTGCTCTCTAAGAGGGCGCTTACACGAGCTGGTCATCTCGGCCAGTTATGGTTATGTCGGAAAGATTACTAAATGCGAAGCATTTACCCGACACTTTTTTTCTTTTTTCGCGTCAGTTTATCTCGCCCAGTTAACCATTTTTGAGATAACCATAACTATCCCCCCCCCCCCACCCACCACCACCACCGCCACCACCACCCCACCACCCACCCTAGTTATGGTTTTAGGTTAAGGTTGTGTGGTTCGTTGAGTTCGTTTGGCTTCCAATCTGTGAGATTTTTGAACTTAAACTTGATAACATAGCTTCAGCCAGCAATTTGGCTGCTCGCCTTCTTCGACAGAAAAAAACGTTATTACCAGGAAAATGTAAACTCGAACAAATTATTTTTGTTTCCTTTTCTTTTTATTTTCATTCCCCCCCCCCCCCCCCCCCCCCCCCCCCCCCCCCTCCCCCCCCCCCCCCCCCCCCCCCCCCCCCCCCCCCCCCCCCCCCTCTTCTGAACAAAAAAAAACAGTACACAAATGATTTTTTGGCGGAGCCCCTCTTTAGTTACCACAGGCGTGTACTGCTGACATAGGCGTTGGGTTTCGAGCGACTTCACCTGAGACTTCGGCTGCTGCAACACAGTTTGTCTGATTGGCGTGAGCGACAGTCGAACGGGGTTACCTGGCACATTTCGTTTCACGAAGTCCCACAGGGTCTGTTGGCCAGGATAATGAGGTGTGAAACGTGGAGCAGAATCGGCTGAATACCGGTACCATATAAGACGATCGGTTTGACGTTTCCCCCCTCTCCAAATAGAAGTACCATTGTACTCTGACGTTTGCTTCCGTCAACCTAAACATTTGAATCTTCTCGGCAGTACGGTACAAACAGACACCTTCAGGCTGTCGCCATGGATAATTGAAGTTGATTACATGGCTCTGGTGAGCAATTTGGCTGCTTGCCGTAGCCATGTATTTTCTTAAAAACTCCACAACCAGGAGTAGTTGGTCGGACCCCTATGTTGGACAGACCTATGCGATACTTCAGCGAAATCTTCACATCTTCAAATCTTCACATCTTCCCAAGAAACGGTTAAACCGCTTTTTTCGTATGGAATCGACCCGTGTTAATTTCTCTGAGGGCACTTATTCGCGTACGGATCTCAGGGCTGCGGATTTCGAAAGTCGCAAAGCAAGTTGAATAGTCGCAACACCAGTACATGCAAAGCCTCGCACGTCCAATAGTCGCAAAGCAGTTTGGATAGTCTGAAAGCAAGTTCAACATCCGCAAAGCAACTCCAATGGTCGAAGAGCAACTTCGGTTTTCAACTTCCTTGGGAAAATGGGAAAAACTGCGGCAAAATGGTGCACTTTGGGAACCAACCTGCTGTCGAAAGCTTGCCCCGGAGAGCACTTCTTCGCGTACGGATCTCAGGGTTGCGGACTGTTGACGCGGTGTTTACCGCCCCTCCATGGGTAGCGACTTCGGTACATCAGGCGTACTGCCGGACGAGCAAAACGGGCGCGCCAAACGGGTGCGCCAAACGGGTGCGCTAGGGAACCTAAGGGTTCGCCCTACAAATTGCATTTGGACCGCACCAACTGACGTTAGCAAACGGCAGGCAGCTCAATAAACTCGCAAAGACACCTCTTCTCCGACTCGAAGCAAATTTCAGACAAGTTGTATTTTCAGTCACGTCACCTCATCTTCCAGGTAGATTGAAGTCAAACTGCGCCCCTAACCACTTGACGTTTAAATTCGGCAGTCATCCCGAAGAAGACTGCCTAGTCACTGCCGAAGGGTGCACAGACCCAGCTTATGTGGTAACGCGCGACTGTGTACCAAAGCGCGGTATACGAGACACACATTTCGCAAGAACAGCCACGAGGGCAGCAACAAGGTTCACGAGGGCAGCAACAAGGTTAGACACACCGCACACCTCACACCGCACACAAAACAACCCTACTTACAGGGGGGCTACCTATCCGGCCATCCCCATCCCCAGCGGATCCCTTGGTCCAATTCAGAGATTTCTCTGGTCCAATTGGTCCAATCCAACACAAGGGCGGTCACGCCCTTGTTTCCTTAGTCGTTTCCCTCCTGCCCTGTCCGGACTCAATCTTAGGACCTGGAGCATGTCCAACACAACAGCTGACTAACAAGCTCTTATCGTAGACACACGGAAACCATGTTCCACATCCATCAGAAACAGCCCAAGAAAGAAGGCATCCGCCTCAACTGCATTCACACACCTGGTACAATAAATGACATACACATGACGGCTCTCTCACAGTTCTCCAAGTTCTACACGTAAAAGCATACCACTGGATGCCACGCCTGGACATAAAACATAACATGACAAACTATGCTAAAGATTTCAAACGATCAAGTTGTTGGCGATTGCTATTAGCAAATATATCCCGCTGCACGCCGTTTCACCTTCACTAGTTCACTTGGCTTACCCACGTGGCCAACTTTGTCATATTTAAATATTTGTCAACATTCAACAAGAAATGTAAATTTTTTAGACAACTGAACTATAAACCCAAAAGCCATCCTGTTCCATACCACATCCCCGGGGCCGACCTCCAGGGGACCCGCCAGGGCCCCCTACTATTTGTAGGAGTGGCAAGTGGCAACGCCATTCGAACTGAATCCTCGGTGTCGCTGGTTTGTGTCGGAAGACCCATCTGGAAAGCAAGTCCTTTCTACGCTTTAAAAAAACTTGTCACGCCTAGGAAACAAGAGGCCATCCCACCGGATACCTAGCATTGGATTCGATTGGATTGTTACATGGCTCTAGTGAGCAATTTTGATACTCGCCGTAATATTGATTTTGAATTGTTAAATGTTCTGCTCACCGTCTGCCAATTTCAAATCCCCAGACTCCCCACTTGCGATACAGACAAAGTAGGGGGCCCTGGCGGGTCCCCTGGAGATCGGCCCCGGGGGTGGGGTAAGGAACACGATGGCTTCTGGGTTTGTAGTTCGGTTGTCTATAATTGTTACATTTGTTGTTGGATGTTGAAAATATGACAAAGTTGTCCACGTGGGCCAAGGTGCAACGACGTGCAGCGAGATACATTTGCTAATTGCGATTGCCAACAACTTGATTGTTTGAAAGATTTAACGTAGATTGTCATGTTATGTTTTATGTCTGGGCTTGGCATCCAATGGTAAGCTTGTACTTGTAAAACTTGGATAACTGTGGGAGAGCCTTCATGTATATGTCATTTATTGTAGCAGGTGTGTGAAAGCAGTTGAGGCGGATGCCTTCTTTCTTGGGCTGTTTCTGATGGATGTGTAACATGGCTTCCGTGTGTCTACGATGAGAGCTTGTTAGTCAGCTGTTGTGTTGGGCATGCTCCAGGTCCCTAAATCTAGGGAGTCCACAGGACAGGAGGGAAACGACAAAATGAAAACACCGCGTCTACAGTCCGCAACTCTGAGATCCGTACGCGAATAAGTGCTCTCCGGGGCAAGCTTTCGGCAGCAGGCTGGTTCCCAAAGTGCACCATTCTGCAGGTACAGCAACTCCCAAGGAAGTTGAGAAGCGAAGTTGCTCTTCGACCATTGAAGTTGCTTTGCGGATATTGAACTTGCTTTCAGACTATTCAAACTGCTTTGCGACTATTGGACGTGCAAGGCTTTGCATGTACTAGTGTTGCAACTATTCAACTTGCTTCGCGAATTCAAAGCATGACAGAACAGACTACCATGTGTCAGCATGAATTGCGGTGCTCTCACGCGTTTTATGACTTGGTGACTACTTCTGTACTTCCTTAGAACTATCGGCTCTCCCAGTCCTGTGCCAGCCTCCCGTAGTGACAGCTTCCCGTAGACTGTGTCCTCCCTGAGTGACTCAGTGACAGCTTCCTGTCACCTGCGTCACCGGTCTAGCCTGTACCCTGTTAGGTTCCTGGCTGCCGCCTCCTTTCACCACTGGTGCCCCTTGATGGGTCTCCAGTGCTTGTAATGCTATTCTCGTCTCCGCATATATAGATTGGCGCGTCTGCTCACGCAAGCTTCTTTGTCCACTCTCCGGAGTGTTATCCAAGCTGATAGGTTATACGGTCCTTCATTTACTACCACTGCTTTACCATGCAACTTCCGCGAGGGCCTTCCGCTAATTTTGAGAAACTCCATGACAAGAATGGTCTTTCCTGGACGCGCGGGATGCACAGTATCATTATCAGCAATGGCTGCGACCGAGTCCTTCCAACGGAGGACCCGGCTCCTCTTGATGATTGGCTAGATGTTTGTGCGCCAGCGGCCTCTGCTAGCGGTCATGAGAGTCCTTCCGTCATCGTGGAAGTAACCCCCCCCAATCTATCCTCCAACTTTGCGGCTCCTTCTGCTACTGTCCGACGCCTCTCCCCTGAGGTTGAGGACGTTCTGATGCGTCTCTGCTGTGTCTCTACTCAGATTATCCAGTATGCAGGGGCGCCTCCGCCACCTGATGCCAGTTTTGACTACGACTATGCAGACCTTGCCCATCATCGTCGTGAGGATGGCTATGATGATGATGATGATGATGATGATGAAGATGAGGATCTGCAGAGTGCCATGAGTGGTGACTTCGGTGGAGGTACTCCTTCCACTGCTACTCATGTGTTCAACGCTTCCACCGTCTCTCCAGTGTATGAGCATCAGTCGGCACCTTCCCCTGAGTTCAAGCCTGAGCTTGCGTCTGCGCCTTTGTTTGCGCCTCCTCCACTGGACCTACCGGATGTGGCCAAGCCGTCTTTGCTGAAGAGCTCTTCGTCCCTTGGTCCCTTGGCTCCTCAGCCGAACATTGGCCGCAACCCCTCTGAGCGAGCTCTCATGGGCTACCATACCCGTGCTTGGGAGGCTGCTGCTACAGTAGTCCGCGCATCCTCTGCTGGCACTTCGCAGGAGCCCCCTCCGCCTCCGCCGGTGGAGCTGCCACCTGCTCCTGGCCCTCCTGCTCCTGTGCGTCCTTCGCTGTCATGCGAGTCTTGGGAGCATCTGCTTACTGGAGGACCTCCTCTGCTCCTGCGGTTGCAGGACTGTCGTCGTATCCGCCAGGAGCACCACTATGGGGACTCCTTGGACCGCATTCTGTATGGTAGGATGGATATGAAAGCCACCCAGGCTAATGTTGATAGCAAGGGTCGCACTAGGCGCGTGATGGCATACTCTGAGCTAGGTCTAGAGTGTCGGGCTTTTCTGGGAACGGTTATGCCAGGGATCAACTACCCTCCTGATAATGGTGTGACCTTTGGTGGCATTGGGCGTAGAAATAATGACCTGCGGGGTTACCAGTATGTGAAGGTGCCCCTCCCTTTCTGTCCTGTTCGTCCTGATTTCGAGCTCAATGTGGGTGTTGCGCGGTCCCTGTCTCTCATCAGGAACTTAGATGACTAGCGCGCGTATGACGCTGGTCTTGCTGCTGAATATTTTCTGGGGATTCGTGAGTCTTTAGCTCCTAGGACTGCTCCTCCTGCTGCTGGAACTTCGGCCTCTCATGGTGAGTCTAGTGTCGATCCTGCACTGTTGGGTTTCAGTGCGCTGACCCTGCCTGCCCCGCCAAGAGTTCATGATCTTAACCATGATGCTTGCCAACATGACGGATGCCTTAGTCAAGGTATACCAAGACTTTGCTTCACCTCGGGATATCTTTTTGCATATCCGGAGGCAGCAGTCTGATGCCCTTGCCTCTCGTGTCCCTCTCTTGCTGAAAGAGTATCTTGCTTCGGTCATGGGCACTCATGAGCAGGTTGACGTTTTCTTTCGTCGGGTTCGCGTTATGTGCACTGACCTCCGCAGTGCTGGGTCTCCGCAGACTCAGCGTCACGCCATGGGCATCATAGTTCAAGGTGCGAGTCTGCCCCGTTTCGAATCGCTGCGGATTAAGTATGGTATCATGCTGTACAACCAGCAACCTGTTGAGTACTGGTCCTGTCTAGAGGAATATAGGCAGCTAGACATTCTGAACATAGCTCTCCCTCAGTCTGATTCCAGGCACCCTGGTTGGTCCCGGAACACTCCCCAGTTTCCTGCCAATGCTGCACTTCCGCGGCGGCATAAAACTGGTGGTGGTTCTGGGTCTAACAAGAGGCGCCTGGAATGCACTCGGGGACCATGCCCCCATAAGGATGGTCACTCGGAGGAACGCTGCTGGACGAAGTACCCGCACCTGAAACGGGTCGGGGATGGTGCATCGCGTCCTGGACCGATGCCTGTTAACCTGGCCCTTCCTGGTACGCTTACTCCAAGGCAACTGTCCTCCTTGCAGGCTCAGATTGATGGGTTTGCTATGCAGAAGTAGGAGGTAAGCTCTGTCCTATTCTCCTGCACCTCCAAGTTCTCTAATGTGTGTAGCCCGAGCCTGTCTGAGGTTGTCTGGCATGTGGATTCTGGAGCTGGAATGTCTATCACAGGTGATAGGTCTTTGCTCACTGTGTTTAATGTTTCTCCGAATCAGCCATCAGTTCGATTTGGTGATGGAGTGGTTCAACGGGCAGAAGGTATGGGATCCATTGAGTTATGTAGTGATTGGTTACCAACATCAATCACTCTAACTGATGTTCTCTACATACCTCACTGTCAGGTGAACCTCCTGTCAGTAAATGCTGTGGCTCATTCTCTCCACTGCAAGGTTTATTTTGATAGTCTTAGTTGCACTGCCACTCAGGGCTCTTCTGTTCTCTGTTCCTTCCCTGCCTCCAGTGATGGTGTTTACAAGTTTGCATGTAGGCCTTGTTACACCACCAGTGGCTGTTTGTTTGGTGCTGACGATTACCCAGCTTTCGCACTTGATGTTGATGAGGACGGTGGAGTTGTTCTCCCTACCACTCCTGAATGGCTGTGGCATAGGCGGCTGGGTCACCCCGGCTTTGATGACATGCGCAGACTTGTCAAGAAGGGTATGGTTAAGAACTTACCCCTCTCACTCAAGCAGGTGCAGAAACTGGCTAAGATCCCTTGTGATGCTTGTCAGAAGGCTAAGGGCAAACGTCTCCCTTTTCCTAAAGAAAGCAAAACTAAGATCCGTGCACCTCTCCAACGCCTTCACTTGGATATCATGGGACCAGTTCATATTAGGGGTCTGCGTGGGGAGTTTTATATTCTGTGCCTCACAGAGCAATACTCTGGCTATGCTGAGGTATTGTGCTTGAGGACCAGGGATGAAGCTCCCTTAGCAGTCCAAACTATCATCCTCAGATGGATGAATCAGCTGCATGGGTTTGCCTTTAAGTGTCTGAGATCTGACAGGGCTAAGGAGTTTATAGTAAAGTGGTTTGAGGATTGGCTGATATCGTTTGGGGCAGTGCATGAGTTATCGTTGGCATACACTGCACAGCAGAATGCAACTGTGGAGAGGTACAATGGGGTCTTACAGTCTATAGCTAGGAGCATCCACCTGTAGTCTAAACTAACTAAGTCTTTCTGGCCCTATGCCTTCCTAGCTGCTTGTTACCTTCGTAATCGTCTGCCCAATCAGGGAGATAAGACTCCTCACGAGCTTTTCTTTGGGGTTGTGCCTGATGTGTCGTTGTTGCGTGTGTTTGGTTGCCCTTGCTACGTCACGTTAGTCAATGGGAAGAAACGCAACAAGCTGGACGAAAGGGCGTTATCTGGTAGACTGGTTGAGTATTCTCTGGTGAGTAAGGGTTATTTTGTTTGGGTTCCTAAGTTGCGCCAGGTAGTAGAGAGTCGTGATGTACTCTTCTATGAGCAGTTTGATCATAACTGTATTCCTGGGCTATCCCTTATGATGGTCTCCGTATGTTTCTCGCATCCCTGCCGCTATCAACGGACACATGCCTGAGTCTGAGGTTAATGCCTTAGACCCTTTGCCAACCCCAATTGTCGACCGCTGCCCTGGTCATGGGATGACCTTGCGTCCCAGGTCAGGGGCTGATGGTGCTGCATTGCGTGTGAAGGTACTGGGCGGGCGGGATTCCGAAGTTCTTTCAGATACGATTTTACCCGAATCTCAGGGGGACGCCAGGCCCTCCTCTGCGCCACGTTCCGTCGGTGAAGCTTTAGGATTACGACAGCCTTCGATCATAATGGTACCTGGATCAGGTCCATTGCCTAATAGTCGCCAACCTCCGACCACCTCGGATGGCTCGCAGGTGTTGTTAATCCCTTCGCCTCCTGCCATCCCTGGTGGATTATTCGGGTCAAGCCCATGTGATGATGTAGCCGTTGCCGATAGCGCAAGTGATGATCTTGAACACTGGTCGGGTTCCGATACTGCGTATGGCTGGGGTATTCCGGTCGACCCAGGCTTCGTTGATATAGAGGCAAATAAGGCCGGCCTTGTTCAACCAGGCAGTAGTTCTGCACTGGGGGCTATACTACCGGTTACTGCTGATATTGCTGATATCCCCGCTGCTCATGTACAAGTAAACTGCTTGTACGTGGGAGCATACATTTCCACCTCCACTGAACTAACCTATAAGGCTGCCATGCTTCCCTCCAACCCTGACAGGGATCAGTGGCTGCTTGCTATGAAGGATGAGATGGCGTCCCTCCATGCCCATGGTACTTGGGCACTCACTCCACAGCCTCCTAAGCAGAGGATCCTGTCTGGCAGGTGGTTATTTGTGAAGAAGGTTGGGGTTGATGGTTCTGTGCGCTTCAAGGCACGTTTTGTGGTCCGTGGTTTTCTGCAGCGTCCTGGGCTGGACTTTCATGATGTATATGCCCCCGTTTCTCCTAAAGCAGGTCTGAGGGTGCTCCTTGCTGCCATCACTCATAGGAAGATGTTTGTTCGGCAGCTGGACATCAAGACTGCATTTATGAATGCTAAGCTAGAACCTGGTCTGGACCTGTACTGCCACCAGCCTGAAGGTACTTGGTCCTAACGGTGTTCCCCTTGTGTGCAAACTGATCAAGTCCCTTCATGGTTTGAAACAGGCGCCCCGGGCTTGGAGTATGGATGTCAAGCGGGTTTTGGTTGCACATGGGTTTACTATGTGCAAGGCAGAACCTGCTCTGTATTTTAGGAGGGATTCTATTGGTGGGTGGAGCTATGTCCTGACCTATGTTGATGATTTTATCTGTGCGTTTAGTGAGCTGGATAGGTATGCTTTGTTAATCAAGGCTATGAACAAAGCTGGCTGGGAGGTTAAAGAGATGGGTGTACCGGTTCAGTTCCTCTCTTTTGGACATGGCTGTGTTACACTTGACTCTGACGGCAGGTGTGTTCAGATCAACCTCTCCCAGCCACTCCTACATTGTTGATCTGGTGGAGCAGTTTGGTCTTACTGCTGCTGCCAAGCCCAAGTTTGGTGCCCCCATGGCCAAGTGCACCGTCACTGACCCACATGGGACCCCCTGCCCTCTAATAGCCCAGTACCTCTCTCTTGTAGGTGCTTTGCTATAACCTGGCTACTTGCACCAGGCCTGATATTTCATTTGCTGTGAGCTACCTGTCCAGGTTTTTCTGCTCAACCTACCCGTCCCCTCTGGGGGGCACCAAGCGTTTGCTCTTGTATTTGAGGTCACATTCCAACTGGACTCACTTACACTCACAGCCCTGAGTTCTCTTTTACTGTCTTTAGTGACTCATCCTTTGCTGATGATGGGTCTGACAGGAGGTCTCAGACTGGCTTTGCTGTGCTGGCTGGGGGGTGCATAGTGAACTGCATGAGCAAGAGGCAGCCTACTGTTGCCATTAGCTCTAGTGAGGCTGAGTATCAGGCCCTGTCTCAGGCTGCCAGGGAGGTGCAAATGGTTGAAGAAGTTGAGGGTGGATCTGGGTCTGCCTTGTGGTTTGGTTACACATTCGGGTGACAACCTTAGGGTCTCTGAGTTGGGCCAATGACTGGCAGCTCCTCCCTCGCAGCAAGCACATTGATGTTATTCATCACTACATCAAGGAGCTGGTGGAGGATGGTCAACTGGACGTTGCCTATGTTAACACCAAGGACAACTGTGCTGACCCCTTCACCAAGCCCCTTGCTCCTGCTGTGTTTTGGAGGTATGTCCGAATGCTTGGAATGACCGCTTCTTCTTAGGGTCGTTTTTTTTCTGGTTACATCGGTTTCTTTGGTTATCATTGTTTGGCATTAGGTTCCTATTCTCGGATCGGGTTTTCTATACCGTTGTTACCCATCTTTGATATTCGGTTTTCATCTTTTTCTCCCTTGGCAAATTTTTGGTTTTTTGCCTTGTTTCATTCCTTCCTGTCACCCTTTTTTTTGAAGTTCTCTCGATTTTTCGGAGTTCTTTGATTTTTTTTTTTAATCTGTTACATATAGTTCTATGTCACCAGTGCCATAGGTGGAGAAGTAGTATTGTGTCACCTGTGTCATAGGTGGGAAGTGTCAGCATGAATTGCGGTGCTCTCACGCGTTTTATGACACGGGTGATAAAGTGGGCCGATTACTTTCCCCCAGATAGAAACACGGGGTGATAAATACGAGAACGGGGTGATAAACTGGGTCAAGATAGATTGTGTAATTAATCCAGATAAAAACCAAAAAATATTGTATCTATAGATAAAAATAGAATTACATTAATCCGCGGATTAATGTAATTCTATTTTTATCTATAGATACAATATTTTTTGGTTTTTATCTGGATTAATTACACAATCTATCTTGAACCAGTTATTCACCCCGTTCTCGTATTTATCACCCGTGTTTCTATCTGGGAAAGTTATCGGGCCCACTTTATCACCCCGTTCTCGTATTTATCACCCGTGTTTCTATCTGGGAAAGTATCGGCCCACTTTATCACCCCGCTGTATTTTGGCACAAATTTCTAAAATGTCATCTAACACGTCGGGTGTCGAGCACGTGTGATACCGACGCGTATCTAACACAAATCTGATGTACATCTAACAAAATCTAATTCTGATTTATCCCTAAAACTGTCTGTACGGGGCGAATTCTGGTTTGTTAGCGCGCATTGAATGAGTCGCAGTTCGACAGAGAGAGATTCGAGTTTGTAATGCGTAATAATGTACAGACTTTGCGTAGGTTTACACTCGTTTTTCGAGTCTCACTCGGACCACTTGTATTCGATTGATTGAAGCCGCGCATTGTGTCGCGGTTTTCGCAACCTCATTCACTATGGTCCGGTCATCCAAAGAAACCGCATGATCTCAAGCAGGCTTCTGCTTGACAGCAATATTTTTTTCTGATGGGGGTGCGGGCACCGCGTAGCGGGTGCAGAGGGACGAGCTGCTGACTCACTGAATGATCCCATGTGGCACGATCAGCCAAGCAACAACCCATCTGCGACTTGGTGGTTCCGTCAAAAAGACACTTCCATTTTTGTCACAGGGACAAGGACGTGGTTACAATAGATCAATCAATAGATTCTCGATTCTCAATCAATATTATTTAATTTTCAATATATACACTGTTCATTTCATTCATTATGCCGAGTGGCAAAACTACCTCAAGCGAAAAAGAAACGAAGAGTCGAGCTGATGTCGTTTGCTACACAGGTCCCCGTCCGAGCGGAAAGAGGACGACTGTTACACGTCCGAAGAAGAGTTTCGTCGCGTTTTGAAGATTGAGGCTCTCCGTATGGCTATGACAAAAAAGAACGGACGCTTGATGAATGGATCGAGGTGGGCAGACGCGCTGCGCATGAAAGCATCGAATTGCAGAAAAGTAACAAAATGCAACGAGAAATTATCGTCTGCGCGTAAGGTAGCTGAGAAACTTTAAAGCCCCTCGAATCTTGTATCAAGAGCAATGTATTTGTCGTTATGAACTCATGGAAGTTTACTGACAAAACTCCATGAGCTCGTTCGATAAACACGCACTTTCCGTGGAGTGCGGTGCCGTCCATTTCTCTAAGGAAGGCGTGAAATATGGCAAGACGACCAAAGCAATTGACGCAATATCGAAGCGATGCGAAAGAATTTGACCCAAATTTCTAAAAAGGTCATCTCACCGCGTGGGTGTGAGCACGGTGTGTCATACCGACGCGTATCTAAACACAAATCCGATGTACATCTAACAAAATCTAATTCTGGTCTATCCTAAAACTGTCTGTACGGGGGCGAATTATGGTTTGTTAGCGCGCATTGAATGAGTCGCAGTTCGACAGAGAGAGATTCGAGTTTGTAATGCGTAATATGTACAGACTTTTGCATGGTTTACACTCGTTTTTCGAGTCTCACTCGGAACTTGTATTCGATTGATTGAAGCCGCGCATTGTGTCGCGGTTTTCGCAACCTCATTCACTATGGTCGGTCATCCAAAGAAACGCATGATTCTCAAGCAGGCTTCTGCTGACAGCCAATATTATTTTTCTGGATGGGGTCGGCGGGAGCAGCGGTAGCGGGTGCAGAGGGTTGTCTTGTGCCTGCGTGGGGGATGCATGGGCTGTCATGGGCCTGCAAGGGGGAACTGCATCAGGCTGCATGAGACCGTAGCTTGAAAAGCACTGTTTTTTCTTAGCTACACCTATCCCATATATTGGTTAAGTTCAAGCATTAAGGCTATTGGAATAGTCTTATACAGTCAGAGACAGAATTTGTGGGAACTTACCTTGAGGTGCTTTGGTGACCCTGAACCAATTGATGGGTAGGTCAGCGTCTTAAAGGTTTTGTATCAAGGTCCCATCCTTCGTGTCGATTCATCCGTATTTCAGCATTTAAGCTGGGCCAGAGGGATATAACAATTTGTAAGCTGCTAACTGATCCAGTGGGACTTCTTCTCTTTCTCGGTTGGTGAGCGCTTCCCACATTTGCCTCTCTCGGAAAGCTGGGGTTTTAGGGGGGGGGCGAAGAACACAGAATACAATCCGGTCGCTCCACGTTCACTCTGATCAGAAGCAGAAGAAGGATTCAGCAGTTCACGTCTAGGTCTCAGTTGCACTATAGCCACACTTGGATGCGACTCTTTGACATGTTGTCAGTCAGTGCGTACTTAGTGGACCTTGATCGTTATTTTTAACCATCTTCTGCTCTCATAGTTTTAGCCTGCTTTTTCCTTTGTCTGAACTATTTTTCTCATGGTGATACCATTTGGCACTCCATTTTTATACGCATAATCACGTTTCAAAATAAAAGGTGTCCAATCAATGTCCGCTAGTGTAGGTTGCAGTTGAAGAATGGATGCAAGCTTTAGTATGACGCCATTAAAGCCGCAGCGGGGCCTTAGTCCGTCGCTTGAAAATAAAGGAATTACCTAATGAGGCACATGGAGTTCACCTCTTCGGTGCCCGCTTAACACTTCACTTTACGAGGTGGAGCGAAAGGTTTGTCGTCTCTGCTTTTTCTTGTTACAGTGCGAAGCAGCTGACTTCGGGTTCTCTCAGGTGGATGACAACGGTGGTTCCTACTTCATATGACACTGCCAGAGGTCATGCTGTGATAGGTGCCGAGGATGTATGGCCATGCGTAGAGAGATTAGGTATTCGACCAGCGTCAGGCTGACTATGCCGTCTTGGTAGGGAAAGCACCGTGGACCTAGAGAATACCATCACATGCCTGGATGGTACTGCATCGTCCAACGATTTCTTGGCTCCGGTGTCACATGGGAGTTGGTGACATTGCATGGCTTGAGGTCCCGTTGAATTTTAGTTACCGTATTCTCGAACTTATGATTCTTACGGCACATCAGGGGTACAAGGATTCTGGCTTGACACTATGGGATTCGCGGTTCGTGGAACGGGACAGTGTTGGGCTGCTGAATCGCCAGTGATAGGATGCGGGTGCCGCATGGTAAAAGTATAAAGGGGACTTGAGGACAGACGTGTCTCAGCGGATTATGCTTGACAAAACTATGGAAATTCTGAAGGGGTCATTCAGTAGGTGTTTTCATTTGGAACGCTTTTCATCGGTTCATTTGGCGTCTAGGTAGATTGGAGGCTCTGCTGTTTTTGCCTGCATCAAGGATATAGTGGTGTTAATGTTACATGTGTGATAGATAAATAGAGCCGACGACAGGTGAAGGTGTTGCAGCAGTGTAGGCTGAACGATAGCTACACGGGGTTGCAGTTGAGAGAAAAAATATGAAATATTGAGATAATATACACACGGAGCGGGCTTATCATCACCAAAACAAAGCGGGGAGCCCTTTCATCTTCCCCAGCGAGCGACGGGGCGACGACGGAGGGGAGCCCCATGGGAAGTCGCGAGAACGGAGCGGGTGGGCGCCGGAGGGCCTACATTCCATAATAGCATGAGACCTCGTGTGAGTGGTTACATTTGGGCTTGATTTATTTTTCTCCTACTGCATGGGGTGTCGACGGTTGGATACGTCGGTATCTAATCGGGTCATGTAGGGCCCTGACAATATAAGAGGGCTGAAGACAATCTGTATTGAAGATTGGTTACAAGACTTGATTGGTCAGCTTTTAAAATTGTATGTGTGTCAGCTCCGCTAGAAGGGGTCCGCTTCAGAGTTGCACGACTTTAGCAAACTCCACATTTGCGACCATCCTAGCGGCCCTTTTTCGCTAGTCTTTCCACTGGCTATGCGAGCTTGGCCAGGGTAATGAACGACGAGTGAGGAGTGCGAAGCACAACGCTTACGGTAATGGCGAACATCTCATGGAGAGTTTGGGAAGCTGGTAACAACTGGTGGCCGAGTTGATTGGATGCTGGAGCTTTGAGCACGGCCGCGACTCCGAAGCAATGGTGTTTGAACGTCGTGTTGACATTGGAGGTACCTCTCCGTTCAGCTTCGTCTCGAGCGAAGCATACTTGCTCGGACTGCACAGAACGTCTCTGACTCGAACGCTTCTGCAGGGGGCATCATGGCAATGCTGTGCGGCTTGTGCTGTGACCTTGGCCATAAAGTTCTGCTTCATTGAAAGGGTCAATTGAGGTGAGTGAAGTACGGCTCCCGTGATGCAGCCATGGGCATGTCTTCGGAGTGGCCTGTTGCGGTAGTTTGGCTGATGATCCAACCTTGACAGGCGTCCATCAGTTAGATAGCTTGAGGCCTTGCAGAGCCTGAGCAACGCGATTAAGTATAGACTCGATATCTCATGCGTAGCAAACCGAAGCGGCAGGTGTCCCGCACTCTTTCGGTCGGGAGCGGATCTGTGTCAGAACTGCTCATTGATTGGCGTCGCGCTACACCATCTTCCATTTCTCCGATTCATGTCACTAGGCGTTCACCACGGCTGTGTATTATGCTCACACCATTTAAGGCTGTAGGGGTTGATGCTAACCAAGTAGTTGTATTGGTTTGAGGAGTTGACATGATTGATTCAAATAGGTGTTGTAGTGGTGCTCGATTTTGACCACTGATATGGTGTGATGTGTTGCAATCAT
>JAJSRW010000426.1:10000-17670 GCA_022414725.1 Microglena sp. YARC | reverse complement strand
GCGCTCGATGGATGGTGCGTTGGTTGTAGGACTGAGGCTGTATGACTCATTTTCGTGTTGTTTTGTGTCAAGTTTGTGTCGTTTCTTATTGTTCGTTCGGTACCCTGGTATGGTGTGTGGTACGGTGGTATTCGGGCAGTGAGCGGTATGTTACTCGTGGGTTAGAGGATGCTGTTGTGAGCTGTAAGGATGATCGGCTGGTGAGATGTTGGTGTGTGAATTGGTGTGGTGGATGGTGTGGTGTTGGTGTGGTGTGGGGTGTTGGGTGTGGTGGTGGTGTGTGTTGTGGCATGGCGTGGCGTGGAGTGGTATGTGGTGATGGTGTGTGTGGTGTGGTGTGGTTGGTGGTGTTGGTGAGGCGTTAATGGTGGTTTGAAGGTGGATGTGGAGTGGTGTGGTTTGGCGTGGGTGTATCATTCGTGTTTGTTTTTGTGTCAATTTGTTTCGTTTTATGTCGTTGGTAATGGTATGGTGTGGTACGGTGTATTGTGGTGCACGGTGTGTGTGGCGTGGTAGTGGTGTGAGGTGTGGTGTGGTGTGGTGTGTGGTGAGGTGTGGGTGGTGGTGTGGTGGTGGTAGGTGTGGTGTGGGTGTGGCTGTGGTGTGGTGTGGAGTGTGGGTGTAGTGTGGTGTGGTGAAGGCGTGGTAGTGGGGTGAGGAAGGGTGGGGTGGTGGAATATTGCTCGTGGTAGGATGTGGTGCCCTGTGTGGTGTGGTGTGTGAGGGTGTGGGTGTGGTGTGGGTGGTGGGTGTGGTGTTGAGTAGTGGGTGTAGATGCCGGTGGGTGTGGATGAGGTTTGCGCTGGTCGGTGGATGGGTGTGGTGGTGGTATGTGAGGTGGGTCGTTGGGTGTGTGTGTGTGGTTGTGGTGCGGGTGAGGTGCGAGTGGGTCGGTAGTGGTGGGTGGTGGGTGAGGTGTGCGTGTGGCTGTAGGTGAGTTGGGTGCGGTCGTCGAGGTGCCGGTGTGGTGTGGTGTGGTTGCGTGTGGTGTCCGGTGTAGTGGTGCTGGTGTGGTATGTGGTCAGCGTGTTGACGCAAGAATGTGGAGGTGTGTGGTGGGGTGTGGTGTGGTGGTGTGGTGGTGCTGTGTGTGGTGGTGGTGTAGTGTGTGTGTGTGGGTGGTGGTGGTGTGGTGTGGTGGAAGGCGAGGTAGGGTGCGTGGGAAGGGCCGTGGTTGTGTTGTTGTGGTGGGTGATGTATGTGGTGGAGGATTCAGGTGTGGAGCAGGATGGCGTAATGCATGGAGTGTCGTGTGTTGTTCTGTGCAGAGGTCTGGGGGTGTGATGGGATGAGTTGGCTTGGTGTGGTTTGTTGTATTTGTGTCGTTGGTATGCGAGTAGTGCAGAATTGTGGATTGGTGTGGTGTGTTCGGTGCGAATTGTGTGTGGTGGTGTTGTGTAGTGTTGTTGGTGTGGCTCGTGGTGTGGGTATGGTGTGGTTCGTTGTTGGTGTGGTGTGGTGGTGTGTGGTGGTGTGTTGTGTGGTTTTGGTGTGGCGCTGGTGGTGGTAGTGTGGTGTGGTGAGTGTTGGCTCGTGGTGTGGGTGTGGTGTTTGTGTGTGGTGAGGTCCGTGGTGGTGTTTGGATTGGTTGTGGTGGTGGTGGTGGGTGTGGTGTGGTGTGGTTGGGATGGCGTGGTGCTGGGTGGTGGTGGAGCTGCGTTGTGTTGGTTAGAAGGGTGGTGTGGGAGGTGGATGTGGTGTGGCGTGGGTGTATCATTTCGTGTGTGTTTTTGTGTCAAGTGTGTGGTGTCGTTTTAATGGGTCGCTCGTATAGGGGTATTGGATAGGTTGGTAGGTGTATTGGGGGTGCGGTGTGTGGTGTGGTGTGGTGTGAGGTGTGGTGTGGTGGTGGTGTGTGGTGAGAGTGTGGTGTGGTGTGGTGTGGTGAAAGTTTGGTGTGAGTGTCGCGTGTGGTGGTGGAGTCGGTGTGGGTTGTGATGGTGATGTATGATTAGTTGGTGGTGGTGTGGTTGTGGGCTGTGGTGTGCGGTGAGAGTGTCGGTGTGGTGTGTGTGGTGTGGTGTCGTGTGGGTGTGGTGTGGTGTGGCATGGCGTGGCGGTGGCGTGGTAGTTGGTTTGTGGTGTGGTGTGGTGTGGTGTGGTGTGGTGAGGCGTTATGGTGGTTTTGAATGGTGTGTGGAGTGGGTTGGTTGTGTATATGGTTGCGGTTCTGCTATTTCAGTCAAGTCAGCTTGATGTGGTGGTAGTCATTTCGTGGTTGTTTTGTGTACGAATTTTTGGTTTTGCGTTTTTATGTCGTGTATGGTATGGTGTGGTGACGGTGTAATTGTGGTGCGGTGGTGTGGCGTACGGTTGTGGTGGTTGGGGAGGTGTGTGTGTGGATGTGGGTGGTGGTGGTGAGCTGTGTGTGGTGTGGTGATCGGTGAGGTGTGGTCGTGTGGTGTGGCTGTGGCGGTGGTGGTTGGGTGGTGAGTGTGTGTGGATGTGGTGTGTGTGTGTGAGGCGTTGGTGTGGATAGAGTGCGTGGTGTGGTGCTGTGTGGTGTGGTGGTGGTGTCGGTGTGGTGAATCGGTGTGGGTGAGCTGTGGTGGTGAGTGTGTGTATCGGTGTGGTTGTGGTGTGGTGTGGTTGTAGGTGGTGGTGTTGGGTGGTGGTGTGGTGGTGGTGAGGGCGTGGTGTGGTGAGGTGTTGGGTGGTGAGTGAGGTGGTGGGTGTGGTAAGTGGGTCTTCAGCGTGCATTGCCGAAGCAGGGTACCCCCGCGGTGGCCTCGTTAAGCTTGAATTCTGGGCTCGCAGCTCCTGCCGATTTGTCTTTCGTTATATAGGAATCCGCAATACGATGGATTGACACTGGGGCGATGGATATTGGTGCCAACTGGATTCTGGGATGGTCCGCATAGGCCGCTAGTCGGACGACTATTGTGTGTGGTCTGTGCAGTAGGAGCTGCCTGAGAATAAATGCTGCACGCGGCTGTGGGTCTTAAGTTTTCAGGTGGTGGTTGCAAATTGTGACCAGTCGTGATATCTAAGCTCAAAATCGGGGCCACGGCGTGTGCAGCGTGGTTACGGTTATTGAGGTCGTGCTTGCATTGTAGAAAACTTCGTGGCCTAGCGTTTTAGAGAACATTCGACGGAAATAGGTCCGCATGGCCAGAAAGGAGCAGGTTGGAACAAATCTGGCGGGGTTTGCAGGCGACACAGAGTCGGAAAAGCGAGTGGTAGAACGAAAATTGTCTGAATGGGGTCTGAAAATAATCAGCGGGAAAAAGATGAGTCCCGCAAACATTGCGCACCTATCTCGCCAGGATTGGAAAGGGCGAAGGAGGGAGAAAGGAGCATTGGTCGAATCCCTGGTGAAGAGGGACGAATGCCACCACCAGACCAAGCCGGCCCCCACCCGACCAAGCCAAGAGAAGGATATCCCAGGGAACTGGTTTGAAGCCGGCCGCAGCCGGTCTTGGGTCAACGTGCGGGCCACGTGTGCCTAGCAACACAAAAAAACTGGGATCAAAAATGCCCATCGCGAACATTTGCACTCCAATCAGTTTTGCAACACGAAGTGGCAGTGATTAATTCAAGCTCCGCAAGTGCGTGACATGAATATGTAATCGTGTTCCCATATAATTGTTCATTTGCGTGCAAGCATCGCGAGGCTGGAAACATGAAGAATTACGTGAATTTAGGAAGTACACATACTATTAATATCCGTTGGCCCCACATGCCTTACTTGCACCCGTCCATTCCCACGCATTCGGCCTATTTGCGGGTGCGTTGTGGTCCATGTCCCGTAATGCTAATAAATAAAGCTCAAGTGCGCCTAGTGGGAATGTTTCGTCCATTGTGATGCTTACATGTTTTCGCTCGATTTATTTTTGCGAACAATTCCATTTCCCAAACCTATGCATGCGCACATGATTGGATGGTAACGAATTTGAAATGAATAACAAATGTTACTCAATAATTGTCCGCTTTTTGGCCCAAAAAGTAACAAACTTAGATTTTCCCTGAATTGCGATGCTCATATGTGTGTCTCGGTGAGAATATGTCCAGTATCAATAAGTCTTTAATTGGGGTGAAATTAAATTTATATAATGTTTCGTTTTTTGTGATTTTAAAGTGGACAACCACTGAAAAGTAGGGTTGACACTCGCAGGCGTGTGAACACACACACACGGACACACAGTTTTGACAGGTACGGTTAATCCCTCAATCAATAAAGGGCGCCTGGAGGCGGCGTCCCGAATGAAATTCTTATATTTGGGATAATCTTATACAATTTTTTTCGTTTTTTTTGTGATTTGAAGTGATAAACCTGAAAAGTTAAGGAAGTTTGTGACGGACACATGTGTGCCGCACACATCGGATTTCATTTTTGACAGGCTAATCCCTCAATCAAAAATAAATTTTTCATTCGGGTATCAATGAAAGGGCGCCTGGAGGCGCGTCCGAATGAAAAAATGTCTTATATTTGGGATATCTGTAATATTAATGTTTTCGTTTTTTTGTGTTTTGAAGTGAAAACCTGAAAAGTAGGGTTGTGACGGACGCACACACCACGGACATTTTTTGACAGGCTAATCCTGAAATTTCCCTCTCAATCAAAAATAACGTTTTTTCATTCGGTTCTCTGTATATGAAAAGGGCGCCTGGAGGCGCGTCCCGAATGAAATGTCTTATATTTTGGGATATCTTATATATAATGTTTCGTTTTTTGTGATTTGAAGTGAAAACCTGAAAAGTAGGTTGTGACGGACACTCACACCACAAACACTTGGTTTAGTTTTTCAGGACATTTTTGACAGGCTAATCCCTCAATCAAAAATAATTTTTTTCATTCGGGTAAAATAAAGGGCGCCTGGAGGCGCGTCCCGAATGACAAATGTTTTAAATAATCTGTATTTAATTAAAATTTAATTGTATATATTTTATGATTGTATATGTTTAATTATAAATGAAAATTGTATTAATTAATGAATAATAAGATTAAAAATGAATAAATCAAATTATGTTAAATTGATTGATTAATGTTATAAGGTTATTAATTAATTAACTAATTGATTTGCATTTAATTATAATCAATTAAATTTAATTGTATTCATTAGTTAATTATTAATTATTATAGATTGTTAATTAATTAAAAATTGATTTAATTAATTTGATATAATCAAAATTGTGTTGTATTGACTTGAATTTGAATGCATTAATTGATTTGAATTGCATTCATTTTGAATTCAATATATTTGGATTTAGTTGAAATTGAATCGATGGAGGTAGCCTTCGTTTACTGACGACAATTGAACATTTTGTAGGGTTGTTAAATTTGAAAGGAGTATTAAAAGTGCCTGAACTGTCTTGTAGATGGACTTTTAGTTTGCAAGCAGTTGATGCCACGAAATTGTAACCAATTTAGAGGTATAGGTTGAATTTGTTTGGTCAGCCCGCATACAAGCTTGATGTGGCTTCATTCCCCACATTTATGGAAATTCATTTCGCTGACCCCCAGAACACAAGCCGCTTGTTGCATCCACCGCTAGTACAAACAACATCGTATTACGATTTTCGCAGTGTGATTTGCGGTCGGACACCGTGTTTTTGCCAATGAGGTTGTAGAGTCGGCTGGGCGTGTCCCTGGCGTGCGTAGGATTGAACGACACATAGTCTCGACAGCCTGGGCACGTGGCAATCTGAATTATGGTCAACCACTGGCATTCAAACCACTAAGCAACTAAAACCCTGAACACATTAGAAGTCACGGGGCAGGACATGGGGCAAATAGTCGAGAAATAGTTTGATATGCAGAAACGCGAGAAACGTGAGAGGAGGGAGGCTGGGGAAGTTTCAAAAGTAGTGGAGTAAGTAGGTCCCTCATAGCAGAAATAAGCTACACAACATTTGAAAAACCTTTGAGAAGGATCATGACCGCTGCAAATGCTGATATCTCTCTAGTCATGCGCACTCCAACTACGAGCCACTGTTTGGGTGCAGAGTTTGCTTGGATCAGCAGCACAGATGGGAGAGAGACAAACTAATGTACAATGAGACACGTGGAACCTAGGGGGGTCATCAGAGGCCTAAAGCATACATACTAACATATATATAATTATATATAACCATGACATGCCATGCCATGCTATGGTGCACCATGCCATGCCATAGCCAATATACTATGCAGGTAGGTACAAAACCATACCATGCTATGCTACACCATGCAATACCACACCATTAGATGTATCATGCATGCTGGAATACACCTTACCAATTGCCATGCTATACTACACCATGCCATAGCACACCATACTACCATGGCTTAAATGCATGTAGGTTTAAAAAACCATACCATGCCATGCTAACACCATGCCAATACACAACTAATATACCTTTGTATCGTGCATGTTGGTACAACCCATAACATGCCATGCTATGCTGCACCATGACAGACCATACCAATATACCATGCTATGCCACACCATGTTCATACCACAAACATATACTACCAAGTTACCATGCATGCAGGTATAAACCATAACATGCCATGCTACGCTGCACCATGTCATACCATATCAATAAACCATGCATGTAGGTACAAATCATACCATGCTATGCTACCCCATATCATATGACACCATTATGTGTGGTGTGATGTAGTGCGTTGAGGTGTGTTTTGGTGTGATTTGGTGTGATTTGGTGTGTTTTGGTGCGTTGTGTTGTGTTGTGCTGTGTTGTGGTGAGTTGTGTTGTGTTGTGTTGTGGTGTGGTGATTTGTGTTGTGTGTTGTGGTGTGGCATGTCGTGTTGTGTTGTGTCATATCGTGTGGTCTGGTCTGGTGTGGTGTGGTGAGGTGTGGTGTGGTGTGGTGTGGTGTTGTGTAGTGTAGTGTAGTGTAGTGTAGTGTAGTGTAGTTTAGTGTAGTGTAGTGTAGTGTGGTGTGGTGTGGTGTGGTGAGTTATGTGCAGTGCGGTGTGGTGTGTGTGGTGTGGTGTGGTGTTGGTGTGGTGTGGTGTGGTGTGGTGTGGTGTGGTGTGGTGAGGTGTAGTGTATATGGTGTGGTGGTGTGTGTGTGGTGTGGTGCTGTGTGGTGTGGTGAGGTGTGGTGTGGTGGTTGGGTAACATGTGTGTGTCGTTTTGTGTCGTTTTGTGTCGTAGTAAGGTGATGGTTGTGGTGTGGTGTGGTGTGGTGTGGTGTGGTGTGGTGTGGTGTGTCGTGGTGTGGTGTGGTGTTGGTGAGGTGTGGCGCAGTGCGGTGTGTGTGTGTGTGGTGTGTGTGGTGTGGTGTGGCGTGGCGTATCATATGTGTTGTGTGTTGTGTGCGGTGACGCTGGTGTTGGTGGTGTGGTGTGGTGGGGTGTGTGTGGTGGTGGTGTGGTGTGGGTGGTGTGGTGGTGTGTGGTGTGGTGGTGTGGTGTTGTTTGGTGTGGTGTGGTGGTGGTGGGTGTGGTGTGGTGGTGTGGTGAGGTGAGGTGAGGCTTGGTGTAAGTGTGGTGTGGTGTGGTGTGGTGTGGTGTGATGGTGTGGTGGTTGTGTGGTGTGGTGTGGTAGCGGTGAGGTGAGTGGTGACAGGTGTGGTGTGGTGTGGTGTGAGTGGGTGAGTGCGTGGTATGGTGTGCGTGTGGTGTGGTGTGGTGTGGTGTGGTGTGGTGAGGCGTGGTGTGGCGCTGTGTGTTTGTAATGGTGTGGTGTGTGGTGTGTGTGGTGTGGCGTGGTAGTGGTGT
>JAJSRW010000426.1:0-7500 GCA_022414725.1 Microglena sp. YARC | reverse complement strand
TGTCCTTTGTGTCCTTTTGTGTTCTTTTGTGTCCTTTTGTGGCTTTTTATGTTGTGGTGTGGTGTGGTGTGGTGTGGTGATTTGTGGTGATTTGTGTTGAGTTGTAGTGAGTTGTAGTGAGTTGTGGTGAGTTGTGGTGAGTTGTGTTATGTTGTGTTGTGTTGTGTTGTGTTGTATTGTGTTGTGTTGTGTTGTGTCATTTTGTGTCCTTTTGTGGCGTGTTATGTCGTGGTGTGGTGTGGTGTGGTGTGGTGTGGTGTGGTGTAGTGTGGTGATTTGTGAGGCCATAATCACACATTGTAACATTGTACATGCCATGTTGGTGTAAACCATAACAAACCATGCTTTGTTGCACCATGCCATACCATACGAATAAACCATGCAATTAGAGCAAGGGATGGCAGCATGGAACCTTCCCATGTTGTCCAAGCTGCATGCGAAGCAAGGAACCCCATCAAGCTTGATTATAGCACGCACCTTTTCATCTATCTATTCCATTTAGGCCACCAATTTCTAATAACAGATCTCGATGATAAATGCGGCGCAGTAGAACTGCGCGCGCTTGATGGGGCGATGGGGCGAGTATTAGAGTTGAACTGAAGGGCAAAGGCTAGAGCTGTACGAGAAGACTGACGTTGAAATGTATCGCTCAGAATTAATGCTTCTTCAAAGACGAGTCCTAAGCGCGTGTCGCAAGCGAATAACGTTCGAGATCGTGAACTGAATAGGCCAGGAAGACAGGGCGAGGAGGATTTCACCGTGGCCAGGCCAAGCCACTCACAGTTGTTTTGTGCCCACCCGGCCGGCCAGTTCTGAAGTCGCCATGCAGGGCGCTGCACCCTTGTTTCCAACAACGCAAAAGCTTAATTGCGTCCAATGAACGGTTAGGAAGCGCGGGAACGCTAGTGGGCAAGTTCGAAGGTGCCCCAGGTCGTCCCGGGTCCAGTGGGTGTTGGCTTGACACGTGTCAGATCACGCTGCTGGCTGCCGCAAACCTCACACTACAGGCGCCCAGAGAAATCCCCATGCGAACGTTTGTACCTCCATAGTTTGCAACACGAAGGTGCTTCATTCCAAGCTCAGCAAGTGCGTGAGATGGATATATAATCGTTTCCCTTATAATTGTTCATTGTGCAAGTTAGCAAGGCTGGAAACATGAGCATTTCGTGAATTACAATTAGAAGTACCATAGTTGGCGTGGCTTCATTACCCACCCGGCACACCCCACGCACCCGTAGGCCCACCCCACGCACGTCCCTGCGGCTGAGTTGTGGGTGAAGTCCGTGCCCCAGGGGAATGTTTCGTCCATTGTGATGCTTGCATGTTTCGCCTAGATTTTTTGACGACAATTCCTCCCAAACCCTATGTATGCGCACATGATTGGATGGTACGGAATTTGAAAATGATAACAAATGTTACCCAATAATTGTCGCTTTTGGCCCAAAAAGCACAAACCTTAGCTCCTTTTCTTGAATTGCGATGCTCATATGTGTTCTCGTGAGAATATGTCCGGTATCAATAAGTCTTATACTTGTTATATGTTGTATAATGTTTCGTTTTTTTGTGATTTGAAGTGAATCCTGAAAAAGTAGTTTGTGACACACGGACACACACACGGACACACAGTTTTGACAGGCTAATCCCTCAATAAAGGGCGCCTGGAGGCGCGTCCCGAATGAAAATGTCTTATATTTGGGATATCTTATATAATGTTTCGTTTTTTGTGATTTGAAGTGAAACCTGAAAAGTAGGTTGTGACGGACACACACACCACACGGACATTTTTTTGACAGGCTAATCCCTCATCAAAAATACATTTATTTCATTCGGGTATCAAATAAAGGGCGCCTGAGGCGCGTCCCGAATCAAAATGTCTTATATTTGGGATATCTTATATAATGTTTCGTTTTTTTGTGATTTGAAGTGAAACCTGAAAAGTAGGTTGTGACGGACACACACACACACGGACATTTTTTGACAGGCTAATCCCTCAATCAAAAATAATTTTTTTCATTCGGGGTAAAAAATTTGTAAATCTTTTTCATTCGGGTATTTTTGTAATTTTTTCATTCGGGTATCAAAAAAATTGTAATTTTTTCATTCGGGTAAAATCTGGAGATTTTTTTCATTCGGGTACTTTTATCTTTGAATTCGAATGAATACCCTGGCCCAGGAGGGTTGAATATACAAAGCCCGTTTGTTTCATTATGGGTTATTGTCCATCCCGTAAGCAACACACCCAATTCTGTCAGCCAAGAATCAAGGGTATAGTTCCCAATTGGAATTCTGATTGATGTCTTGGTACCATTGTTGTCAACAATAAAGTCATTGTTTACTTGCTCTAATTCGAATAAAAAAACCTGTTGATGATGACATCTGCACTGTGACTTTCGTCCTCCCTCATAGGGATTTTGCAGGACTCCTGCAGGCAATGATGTTGTGAAATTGTCAGGCGTTCCACTTGTTCGAAACGTGCTTGATATGTACAACAATTGTGTTTTCAAGACAGGTGGAGACATTTTATAAGATGTGATATATTATACTGTAACATTTTGTATTGTAACCAAGCCATCTAAAACCTCAGTACCAGAAACAGGTTTAATTTTATTCAGCAAGTCTTTCCTGATAGCTTTCTTGTCCCTGTACAACAATGGTTTATTGATATGTACAGAAATAGCTACATCTACCAAGTATTCAGGGAGACCAGGAGACATGTCTAAAATTGCAGCTCTGAAGTTTGTGTATTCATTTGTTTGCTTGTATTCTTGTGTCAAAGAGGCCATTCTTTAACAATCAGTTAGAAAAAATAAAATGTTGTACTGCAGGTTCAGAACAATATCCAAAGTTTTTTCTTGAACCTATTTAGTTTTGTCTCCTGTGAAATCTATAACAAGAGAGTCATGCTCATCCTGTGTTGCATGTATATATACAGCCTCTAAAACTTCCTTCAAGTCGAGAGTAGAACTTACTTTCATCATGAAGATTGCCAATATTTTGGTTGATGCAAACTTGAATAAAACGAACAATGAAGTATTAGTTCTGATGCTCTTGGGTATAGCTTTCAAATTCTGTGAGCAAATCATGATGTTTATACCAAATGCCTGTTCTTCAAAACCAAGTTTGTCAATGCTGATTTACCCACACTTTTGAATGCACTACTAACCCACCAGATCATCCTATACAAAATAATTTATTGCACCGTTTGGGTATCTCACAAGTAGGCTTTTGGTATGCAGTTCTCTCAAGAAAATCTATCTCATCAATGTCTATGCATCTATTTTTCCATTGAAAAACTTTGACCAAACTTGCAAATCTTCCTTGTATTCTGCAGTGTTTTGTTTTTCTTGTTTGATGTCTTCTATAACTTTAAAAGCTTGGAGTCACTGTAATCATTTACAATATCAGAAGGATCAATCTTCAGACAATTGAATACTGGATTTGCATCATGCGTGGGCTAAAAACAATAACTCTCATAGCTTGGTTTTTATCAAAACCCGCAAGCTCAATATTGTTTCAATAATTGGCAAACAGAATATGTTTTTACCAGTCCTCGGCTTCCAATGAAAAGGGCTACAAAATAGTTGCGTGGCAGGGACGTGTTTAAACATTGTGGGCAAGTGTTTGGCTTATAAACGAGTTTTTTTATGAATAAAATTACTGACTGCGTTTTCTGTGATATTCATCTATTTTTACAGGACATAATATTTACTAAAAAGGGCATTGTGACCAGGGAAGAGTGATTGATAAGCCAGTCGTTTCCCATCATTCATTATTTTCTGTCTAAACAGTTTCAACAGTTTCTCCTGGCTTATTTTTTGGAACTTTTGTAACGTTCAAGCGTTTTTTTAAATTTGTCTTGACATCTGTTTCACTTCAACTTCTTCTGATTCTGGCTGGGAATCATCTGTTATCAACCTGTTCGTCTTCGTCAGAGTCATCATCTCTAACAACAATAGTTGTCTTCAGTTTTCTTATTGACTGCCTTCTTACGAAGTTTCATCTCAGTAGCCTTTTCTTGTTGCTTTACTTGTTTCTCCTGTTTCTGGAGCTGTTTCTTTCTCTTGTCTACTGATTTCTCCTAATTCTTTTCTCTTGGCCCAAGCTTTTTACCGTGCTCTGCTAGTACCGGATGGTTTTTCTCTGGTTCTCAGACATGACCTCTTGCTTTGGGTTGAATCACTTCCACATCCTCCAAATTGTTATGAGTTGTTCAATATCTCCATATATAATTTCAAGTTAGTTAATTACTGGAATTTACAAATGATCACTGGAATTTTGGAACACAGGAGATGTCCTCAGGATATGTATGGCTTTGGGCTGTTGGGTAAAGACGACCCACAGCAACTCAGTCTCATGTAACGGTTGTCGGATCATTCTCCTACCTACATAGTTTGTATCTGGTTGAGCATATTGAATGGCTCTATTAGGCCATGTTTTCTAGACAGAGAGGTAGCAAATATTTATTCCATTTAATATATTACCATTTTTATATATTATTTTATTTATTATAAGTCTTTTTGGAGCAACCTAGCCGACTATCTTAAATCTACTTGTAGAAGATGCAAGAACGACAGGAAGCCCTGACTGCTTAGTGGCAACCGTAATTTATCATCCTTTTTTTCTTCTTCTTGTGACTCTCATTTGTTAGCTTCTTAACCCGCCACTGTAAGTGGTTGAGATCTGGGTCCGGCTTCTAAAAGGGGTTTAATACCTACGCCAACCAAACGGTGGTTGGGAGTTGTTTTTTGTTTGTCCTCGACACACCCCCCTGATGTAATGGGTTTTTGCTTGGTGGGTGCTTTTTTTCTTTTTCTTTCTTTTTTCTTTTTTTGTTTAAAGCACAGAGTCTCATACACCCTCGCGGTGTTCAAGTAGACTCTTTAACATGCTAATGTAATGTAATGTAATGTAATTACCTGTGAAAAGTATTTTCGAGCCGTTTTCACAGTACGTCCCCTAACTCCAAAAGAGAGTTTGTACTTGACGAATAAAAGTGAAATAGTTCTTCGTGTTGATATTACCAGTGCTGTGAAATGTGATGTTATAGGGTATGTCTTCATCCATTACATCTATTGGTAGACCCAGGGCCCACTGACGAAGTTGCTAGAGTAGCTTGCACTTTCGTATTAATAGGGTACCATCCTTTGTCAATGTAGTCATGTGTTCCATTGATCGTTGTCATTGTCAAAAATCCATGGTCCAAGTATCATTTGCCCTGAAATTGTTTATTGGGTGTCTGCACAGGTATATTGTTGACACTAATACAAACATACTGGAGCATCATTTGTTAAATACTTGGAATGCCATGTGAAAATAGTAGCTTGTCCGTTATAGTCTTGGGTTCGAAGTCTTGGAGTGAAAATCTTCTGTCATGAACGTTGCAATAGCAATACTCAATATCCTGGAAGCAATGATATATTAGTTGTTGGTTTTTCGTTTTCAAAATTGAGTTTGAACATGGAAATGAGAAGTTGTCCAAATTCAACACGTTCTGTGACCTTGTCTTTGAATTTCACTTCGAACAATAAGGTGTAGATCGGAATCTCATAGTTCTTGTTGAATCATTGTCTCTCAACAATACTCAGCATCTGCCCAAACAATACAATTCGAACCTGGCCTTTGGAGTTACCAGTCCTTGGTACTAAATACCATGGAAACGGTCATTAACATATGGCTCATCTCAGTTGACATGGAAATTAAATCCACAGCCTGAGCATTACTAGCATATTGGAGGAATCGAGGGATTATGAACAGCCATTAGTCTTGTGAGATGATGATAATTTGTTGATGGACTGACTCAACGTAATCAGACGAACTGATAATGACTGATTAAGCAATCTATTCCCCTGGGTGGCAACACCATCCGAATTAAAAGTGAACAAAAGCCTTGACACTGGATAAATCCCAAATGCCATCAGTTATTTCAAACACAGTCTGTGTTTTGGGGGGAAACCTGTTTTTGTTCCTATTGGCTCAATTCTATGGATTTTAGTATGTTTTGAGGAGTGGATTCATTTATATTATTGTTACATTTATAATTTTTGTATTTCTTTGAATTAACTAAACCTCCCGCTGCCATCGGATCATGCTACTACACTCAATAAACACATTGCAGTCAAGTTGGCTGAGCTGCTGTCCACTACGGCTTGAGAACTCGAATGCTCCAATGGCGAACTGTTCCTCTTGTGTAATGCCCGACATGAACTCAATCATCATTGTGCAAACTTTGCATGAGAGTTCATAAGAATTTTATCACGCCAGCTTGCAAATGATCACAAAGGATAGACTTGCCTCCTAGGGTGTCTGTAATTGGTTTGTAAGAAACTTGTGTTAACGAAAAACACTGTCCAACATTGGCCCTAAAATCTGGATAATAAGTCGCCATTGATAGTGAACTGAGCACTTTGCATCCCAGTCGCTTTTCCTGAAGACGTGTTACAGGTTTTTGGTCCCTGCATCCAATGCTCAGTAGTGATTGGTCCTACAAATTCCCCAAGTCATTCACCGACTGGGACGACACACTAAACTTTGGGTGACTGGCCTATACTTGATGCGCTGATGAAAAGAAAAATAGTCTTGAACATTGATTTCATACTACACCTCCATTTTGCAGAAAAAGGCATTGTGTGCGCATCAAAGACCCATCATCTATTGAGATAGTATCACACTGAATAAAATGTCTGCATAGATAATTGTCCTCCCAATTAGACAATTGTCCATCTAGCTGTATCCTAAGGCGACCTCCCCTAGGAGTTTTGTATCGCAATATGCTGGGCTGAAGCTATTGAGAGTCAGCCAATTACAAAAATGCAATAATATTTGGAATACCAATGGGAATAGCTAACCATCACTCCTGATTGGACAATCTTCGTCTTTTGTGGCAATCTGCACCAAAGATTTATCAGCCATAATATTAAAAGCTGATTTAATCGGAGAACCTTCCTATCATTGCCATTCACTTCCAAGTCGCACCTTTTGTATGATTGATTCAATGTTCCTTGGATGCCCCCAGTATCTGTGATTGGCTTTTGAAACTCATTATCAGGCTATCAGTATCTATCAAAGTGTTGGAAGGCATGTCGACTGTAATCACACATTGTTGGTTGCAGAGTACTATTAAGGGTGGACAGCCGTTTCGTTGCTCCTACTATAGTTAGAGATCCGTTTTGTTAATGTACTGAGGTTTTTTTGGGTAGCAGACAGTAGTTATACCGGTATACTTTCTATATTTTTGAATAATAATCAAAGTTCATCTTTCAGAACACTTATAGTATCTATGTAATGCTTTTTGGTTCTCCGTTTGTCCAGTAGTCTTTGTAATCCAGGCTCATTTAGAAGTTCTTGGTTTCGGTTGCAATTGCAAGCACCCTCCCTCTTAGATTGGCCACTTGAATCTGGTGATGCGTGCCTGAGTCAAAATCTATCTTAGTGACGCTAAATCATACGTTTTTTAGGTAGCTGCATAATTGGCATTAGACGGAGATGGTCGAGAGAAGGTGG
>JAJSRW010000425.1:10000-35173 GCA_022414725.1 Microglena sp. YARC | reverse complement strand
AAAATCACGTGCGATATTACTGGGGTGGGCTCGATTTGGATAGGGCCCTACTACGGGCAACGAACCTAGGGCTCCTCCCGACGGACAAACACGCAGCGTGGTCGACAAAGGCCGCCCCTTTCTCATTATCAATGGCTGCCCCTCGACAGATCCCCAGAGGACGTTTAGCCCTCTAATAGCTCCAAACTCACAAGAAGCAAATGACCCTTCGTTCTTCAGGATTTTTCCGCTTCTTCCCGACGCGGTGTAAGCCAGGCCAGCAAGATCACCGTCACCAACAAAGAGGTGAATCGAGTTGCAAGTCCGAAGCTCTGGAGATGCTGTTCGGTCTCTCGCAACCCATTGACTACCTAGCTCGACCAATACCGAAGCACGAGCAGCAAAGTTCTTTCACTAAGAGGGCACAGTGACATTCTCTGCAGACGCTGCGGGTTAATCCTAGACGGGTCTAAGCTCAAAAAACTAGACCCACAAGAAGAAGTATATGACGCTGGGAGCCCTATTCACAAGCTTCTGGCCATTGCAAAGGGCAACACAAACTCATCAAACTCCAACTGGCTGCTCAGTCCACTGTCCAATGAAAGGTTCCATTTGGGAAGCATTGAGGCCCAGTGTGAACAGCCTCACTCAATTTGTGGCCAAGGCAGCAAGAGTGTTACACAAGAAAGAAGAGTGACTGGGGGAAGATGACTTGCTCATCTGGTTTCTGTCATCACAGATGACCATCTCAACTTCCCTGGCTGGCTTTCAAGGACCTACTTAACAGCCCTTGGCCCTTCTAGGTTCGCTGTGAGCAACACATGAGCATACGTTCATGCTTATGCTTATGACAATTTAACTGGAGCAAGAGATGAAAACTTTCAGGAGGTAGCTACACGGAAACTACTTGAATGTTCATACATTCTAGTTATTTATGCAATGAGTACCACCCGTACAAGTGTTTATGCTGAACAGAATGTTGTTATGGATCATTGCAGTATTTATATGTACACTCAATTGGCGTCCGGTAGAACAGTGTCTGTGTTACCATAATATTGTACCATGAACCATGAACCAGTGTAACTCATGATTAAGTACAAACGTTCTTTTTGCATAAATGGGATTTTATTCAAAATGGAAACCGTCAAATGATGTAACGTCATTATAATTCCTATTAAAAAAAACGTCCAAAATGTAAACCGTCAATTTATAATACCCCCCCCCCCCCTTCCCCCAGCCGTCACTCCCCCCCCCCCTTGCAAAGCCGTTCAAAATTGTTTCGAGAGAACCGTTTAAAATTTTGAGAGCAAGTACGGTATTATATTTAGTATTTATATGGTATTAGTTTTAGTACTTAGTATTGTTTAGTATTAGTATTCTTTTAATTAGTATTCTTTTTAGTTTATTAGTATCTATTTATTAGTATTAGTTTTAGTATTAGTATTATGTTTTTTTATTAGTACCTCCGTATTAGTCTTATAGTAGTGGTATTATGTTCGATATAAAATCCAATGGTGCTACTATAGAAAGAACGGAAACAGTATGTACAAAATATGAATATTGATGTTACAATAAAATCCATAGATGGCTATATAAAGATATTAGAACATGTACATAGTGCATTACAGATTTCATTTTTCGGGTTGCAAGCACCTCACCACCCACCCACCCACTGTGAAAAGAACGACCTACCCACCCACTCTGCGAAGACGAGTACCCACCCACCCCACCACTATCTACCTACCCACCCACCCACCCATCAACATCCCTTCACCACCACCTACTCACCCACCACCAACTACCCACCACCCACCAACTCACCAGTGTCACCACCCTCACCACCTACCGTACCCACCCACCCACTCACCACCCTCACTAACCCTCATCACCCCCTCACCACCACCCACCCACCCACCACCCACTCACCACCCTCACCAGCCCTCATCACCCACTCAACCCCAAAACCCCCCCCCACCAATTTTCACTCAACCCATCTACCCACCATCCACCCAACCCACCCACAACCCTCACCACCCACCCACAGGATCGCATGTGACTTGACACTTGGTATTGCGGAGGGTGTGCGAAGATAACGCTCCTTATTCCTCCCCCCCCACCCCACCCCCCACCCACCCACCACTTTACACACACATACACTGTGCGAAGATGACCTACCCACCACCCACCCACCTACATACCCACCCACTTCAGGGGCCACTCACCAAACCCTCACCATCCACCCACAGGATTGCATGTGACTTCTGTGACACTTGGTATTGCGGACGCTGCGCGAAGATGACAGAGGCGAAGGCTGAGAAGGTCAAAAGTTGGCGTTGTGGGAAGAAGGAATGCGTTGTGGGTTTTAGAGCCGACTAAGATGGTAAGCATTAACACATGCGCACACACATGCGCACCAACCATCACCACCACCATCACACCACCGTCATCACCACACTCTCAGCTGCCAGCTCTACAGAGTCCCTCCCAGCTCCTACAGAGTCCGCACCCCCCCCCACCACACCACACACACACACACACACACACACACACACACACACACACACCCCACACACACACAAACACACTTACACACACACTCTAAGATAGTACATTAAGTATTATATCTGCCATTGGTGCTTTCCCCAGCTGCGGCGTACGGGAGGGTCCCCTTCAAACCACGCCCCTCCAGGCGTTTTTTTCAGTATTAATGCTAGCAAGATAGCTAGCTACTAGGTAGGAGCTACCTAGCAGCTAGCATTATAGCTAGCTAGGAGCTAGGCAGCAGTATTAATGCTAGCAAGATAGCTAGCTACTAGGTAGGAGCTACCTAGCAGCTAGCATTAAAGCTAGCTAGGAGCTAGGCAGCAGTATTAATGCTAGCAAGATAGCTAGCTACTAGGTAGGAGCTACCTAGCAGCTAGCATTATAGCTAGCTAGGAGCTAGGCAGCAGTATTAATGCTAGCAAGATAGCTAGCTACTAGGTAGGAGCTACCTAGCAGCTAGCATTATAGCTAGCTAGGAGCTAGGCAGCAGCTAGCATGATACCATTGCATGTTCTCATTAACCAATTATCTAGTTACTTTGTGCGGCTTTTTGCACTAGAAAGCGCTTGAGCAATTTGTAAAGTTTGTGCGCTATAAGTGCTGACCAAGTTGGCAAGAGTAGTGCCCTGAGCACTAGTACAACCAATACTCCAGAGTACAGAATGCAATGACATATGTTGTTAGGTGGACCGGCATATCATATGATGTGGCCCCAAAGCGAGTATGATCCAGGGTACTTCCAAGCGCGCGCTTTTGCGTGCTGGCGCGCTGCCTTTTTGAGCCCCAGTGCGAGTTTCGCGCAGTTTTTTGCAACCCCCTGCGGGCGCAGCAAGCAATTTTTGAGCTTTTTGCACTACAAAGCGCAGTTTTATTTTTTTCAAGTGTGCTAAAGCGCTGGGCAGTTTGGTCAATGGAAGTAACTTGGTATGATCTTGTAACAATCTCATCATATGATATTGTATATAAATAGTGACTTAGCCTACTCAGACTGCTGGCATCATATATATAATATATATACTAGTACGGTAGCCCGTGTGGCCGTGGCCACACCTACTCTCACGAAGAGCCCCCCCCCCCCCCCCCATCATAGTACTGTGCCCGTTTGCCTTTGGCCAACCTATTTGGGGCTGGTTACATAATGGTTGACACTTCAAGCCCCCCCCCCCCCCCTCCCAACCCCCATTTCACACACCACCCACCACCATACCATTATCCGCCCCCTCCCCCCTTCCCTCCCGTTGGCCACACCTGTTTTGGGCTGGGTTGCAAAACGGTTTTCTCTGTAGTGCACGCAACTTTAAACATTGACGGACGCATATCCCTTGGGATGGTCTCCCTTGTGCAACCACAAGCACACAAACGCCACCTTACTCCCCCCCCCCCCCCCCCCCCCCCCCCTCCCCCCCCCCCCCACACTCCAGTTATCTCCACCCCCACCCCCACCCAACCATGTACCCCCCGCCCACAAACATACTCCTTACTCTTCCTGACATATTTCCTGACTCCATCCCTTCCCCCACCCAGCCCCATCCCACCAGCCCCCACCCTCTCCCCACTCTCATCCCTCCCCTCCCTCCTACACGCACCCACCAGCACACACATACTCCATATCTGCCTCCCTCCACTTCAGCTGGGCTTTGCCATAGCTGAAAGGCAAACGGGACGATGAGCATCGACAACGTTTGCGCATCATCCGACTCCGCTAAAAGCATCGGACCTGCTTCCCTGCCACCTCAGCTGTGATCGATAGTCGACCCCACTGAAAAGCTGAACCTGCGCAATCGAACTGAACATAACTAAAGCTTCTTGTTAGCGAGCATGTATTCAGTTCGGCCGAAGAACAATCCTGTTCACCGCAACTGCTCCCGAAGTCAACTCGATCTGAGACTTGGAAACATCGCTAAGTTCATCCATTCAACTTTGCCGCGTGCTCGCTATAGCACAATGCACAGCGACGACATGTCTCTCGATGCAGTGGGAAGAAGTTGCAGTCAAGTTGCTGATTTGAGATGTTCGGTCAAGTTAGGGCGAGAATGCTCAGCGAGATTTTTCATTCGGTCTACTTTGATGCGTACTTGCCATGGCACAATGCGGAGCGACATGTTTCTCAATGCAGTGAGAAGAATTTGCAGTCAAACTGTGACATGGGATGGATGCGACTCGGACATTTCTGACAGTTCGGCTGACTCACCACGTCACCTCCCGTTGTGCGCAGCGACAGGTCTCTTGACGCAAGGGAAAGGTCTTGCAGAGGGAAAAGCTTCTATGCAGACGAACTGTGGCGCTACCGAAATCAGGTGGATGAACTCAGACGGGAAAAGGAGAAATCGGGCGGGATGCGCAACAGGTAGAATAAGCAGGAGGCGAAGGTTGCATAAGGCAGAATTCGCAGGAGGCCAACCAGGGGGAAAAGCTTGTAGGAAGACGAACTGTAGCGCTACCGAAATCAGGTGGATGAACTCAGACGGGAAAAGGAGAAATCGGGCGGGATGCGCAACAGGTAGAATAAGCAGGAGGCGAAGGTTGCATAAGGCAGAATTCGCAGGAGGCCAACCAGGGGGAAAAGCTTGTAGGAAGACGAACTGTAGCGCTACCGAAATCAGGTGGATGAACACAGGCGGGAAAAGGAGAAATCGGGCGGGATGCGCAACAGGTAGAATACGCAGGAGGCGAAGGTTGCATAAGGCAGAATTCGAAGGAGGCCAATCAGACAGAAGTTGAAGCAGGAGGGATTAAAAGCGTGAATTGGCTGAGCGGGAATTGGCTGGACGGGAAGTTGGTTAAGTCGGTTTTATATAATATATATATATTATATATATATATATTTTTTTTTAGTTGTGAAAGGACTTTCACCTCAGGAGGTGGGTCTCCCGACACAAACCAGCGATACGGAGGATTCAGTTCGAATGGTGGTGCCACTCCTACAATATGCAAAGTAGGCGCACATAGTTAGTGAGAGATACCAACCCACGACCAATCGAACATTCACCACTACCCCTGTTGACCAGGGCAGACGAGCTATGTGATGACATGATACCATATGATATCATATTGCCGTTCTCTCCATATTTTTGAACAGTTTAAGACACACCTAAAACCTGAAACCAAACACACAGATACTAAAACCTATTTGTGGACAGTTGAAGTACATGTCCAGATATCCTCTTTTAGTCCACAGAATGACAGAAATTAGTTTGTAGCATGAGTTTTAATTTTAATTTTAATTGTTACATGTTTTTTCAGCCAATCTCATATGTGTAAACAGCTTAGAGAGATGTCCATTTGCACGCAAGCAGCACGTGTACAGTTTGCTGGCGATGGCTGTTGGCGATGATGGTCGGACAGAAACGCTCATGTTTTGTGTGTGTGTGGGTGGGGGGGTGGGGTGGGGGGGTGGGGGGGGCTTCCTTCTCAGGACGGAGACGAAGCTCTTAAACCAGGAAATGTGACGGAACGCTCTTTGTGATTGGCCCATGACGAAGAAGGAGAGAGTAGAGAGCGATCGAGAAATTAGACAGCTGTTCAGATTACATGAAAAAGGGCGGGAACGTCTTCCGCGCCACACAAGACAGAAACTGGAACCCCAAACCAGGAACCGAACTAACCGACATATCCATCTTAACTAACACAACGAGACGCAATGTACGATGTACGTCATACACACGACAGGACAAGATAGATAAATAACGTTCTCTCTAACTTGGTGCGCAGCTGTCGCAAATTTGGGACCAATGTCTTCGAGGGGAACAATCGGGAGCAGCTGGAATACACGGAAGACAGGCCGCGGAAGCTTCCGTGGCGTGTATTCGAATAGCCACAACAATCCGCTGTCAAAAAACTTACTTTAAAACAAGTTCTATACAGCGTCGCATGCGACGCTAAAAATTTGCGTAGAGTGATCGCGACGCAGCAACAGGTGGCAACGGAAGCAACTTAGTTACGACTTGCGAGACCGTTGGCTGACGTGTCAGGCTTCATCTCGGTCAGACCAGGGTCGGACGGTCGGTAGGTCGGACAAATGGGTAACCCTGGGCGACCCTGGGGGCTCCCGCCCCCTTGAGGAGGGGGCTCCGCCAAAAACTATCTGTACAAAACCCAACTGTCAGACAGGGGCTCTGCTGTCAGACGCCTTCGGGACGCTGGCCAGGGACGCGGGTCCCCACCTGGCTGGCAGGCAGTTAGGGCGAGTTAGGGTGTGTATCAGGGCCTGGCCTTCCCCCTCTACATAAATTGCCTTCCTCCGCTGTAAAAGGTTACCAAACCACTCCTGGTCCTATCCCGTCGCGAGACTAAGGCAGGTCTTCACGCTCCTGCGACTCTGGTTCGCTCCAAGCTTTGAAATCATTATCAGGTGAGCTCCCACGCGCTTACACCGGCTCCATGCGCTGAACGAAAACAGCTTTACAGAATTCGAAGCTAATTCGATCACTACTTCACCGATGCAAGTATGCGACAGGCGAACAGCTTCACAGATCTTTGCTTGTTTGTTTCAGTCCAGGGGGGTAGCCAATTAGGGTGCAGAGACCTCAAATATCCTAAAATATCATTAAGTAAATAAATAATCAACCTCTAATTAATCTATAGAAGGCGTGATTGACGGAACAAGGCGCCTTTGCTTCAGCAAGGGCGATAGACGAGGGTTGGCTGTAGTTCATCATATCCGTACCAACACCCCCATCGCTAATCTTCCTCGGCCACGACCGATCCGACTGTCTTTCTTTCCTTCCTTCGCAACGTCCTTCTGCCGTCTGGCCGTGAGCGGCCTTTCAGCGTTCCGGCCTATCCGCGTTATCCGGATAGGATTAAGTGGAGTGACACGCAGTGAGAGGTATCGCATCTGGGTATCGGATCACGCAGTGAGAGGTGTCGGATCGTGTAGCGAGAGGTATCCGGAAGTGTAGTGACACGCAGTGAGAGGTGTCGGATCATGCAGAGATAGCCGGATAGCGAAGAAGTCGTTTATTTGCGGAGCCCCCGGAGCCCCCCGGAGCCCCCCCCCCCCCCCCCCCCTCCCCCCCCTCCTGGAGGGCGGGAGCCCAGATTTACCGCGACCGCGACCGACGACCGACGACCGACGACCGAGACGCCTGACACTTCAGCCAACTGTCTCATACATAAATAAATTGTACGCTTTGTTACGAGGCGTGAGGTTGAGGGGGCCAGCCCGTTTGCTTTCACTGGGGCCAACCACCAATAGCGCCAGCCAACCGTCTCATTACTAACTGGCTTCGATCAGCTCCATTGTTGCCACCTGCCGTTCCGCTGCCAACACACTCCGCCAATTTCCCGCGTCGCTTGCGATGCTGCATACAACTTGTCTGCGAGTCTTTAGTTGTCGGCTTGAGTGATCTGCGACGAGCTGTAAGTTGCTATTGGCCTCGATGTTGGCACCCTTGGCCAGCAGGCTGCTGGTGGCCAACTCCAGGTACGTACCCCCACTTGGCAGCACACAAACACCACACATACCCTACACACAACAAACAAGTATACAGTATCCATGCTCTTCCACGATTTGCAGACAGTCCACCGACAAGCTCATAAACTACCGTATGGCCTACCCCACCCCACCCCACCCCACCCCACCCACCCCACCCCACCCCACCCCATCTCAGACAACTTGCCAACAAGCTCCTAACTATGGCCTACCCCACCCCACCCCACCCACCCCACCCCACCCCACCCTACCCCAGACAGTTACCAACAAGCTCCTAACTATGGCCTAACCCCACCCACCCCACCCCAGACAGTTATCCAACAAGCTCCTAACTATGGTCTAACCCGGACCCAACCCAACCCAAACCCAACCCAACCAACCCAACCCACCAACAACCAACCCAACCAACAACCCACCCAACCCAACCCAACCCAACCCAACCCAACCACCCAACAACCCAAAACCCAACCCAAAACCCAACCCAACCAACCAACCCACCCAACCCAACCCAAAACCCAACCCAACCAACCAACCCGAACCCAACCCAACCCAAACCCGGCACCAGACAGTTTACAACTTAAGGCCTACCCCATCCCACCCACACCCACCCCAGACAGTTATCCAACAAGCCCTAATGCTATGGTCTAACCCATCCCACCACCCAACCCACCCCACCCAACCCAACCCACCCAACCCAACCCAACCCAACCCAACCCAACCCAACCCAAACCAACCCAACCCAACCCAACCCAACCCAACCCAACCCAACCAACCACCCGGCCACCCAGACAGTTTACCAACAAGCTCCTAACTATGGCCTGCCCCATCCCACCCCACCCCACCCAGACAGTATCCAACAAGCTCCTAACTATGGTCTAACCCATCCCACCCCCACCCACCCAACCCCAACCCCAACCCACCCAACCCAACCCAACCCACCCCAACCAACCCAACCCAACCCAACCCAACCCAACCCAACCCAACCCAACCACCCAACCCAACCCAACCCAACCCAACCCAACCCAACCCAACCCAACCCAACCCCACCACCCCACCCCAACCACAACCCAACCCAACCCAACCCAACCAACCCAACCACCCCAACCCAACCCAACCAACCCAACCCAACCAACCCAACCCAACCCAACCCAACCCAACCCAACCCAACCAACCCAACCCAACCCAACCCAACCCAACCCAACCCAACCCAACCCAACCCAACCCAACCCAACCCAACCAACCCAACCCAACCCACCCGGCCACCCCAGACAGTTTACCAACAAGCTCCTAACTATGGCCTACCCCATCCCACCCCACCCCACCCCAGACAGTTATCCAACAAGCTCCTAACTATGGTCTAACCCATCCCGCCCCCCCCCCCCCCAAACCAAACCCAACCCAACCCAACCCAACCCAACCCAACCCAACCCACCCCACCCCTCCCCACCCTACCCCACCAGAGCTTCACCCATTATTCCCCCTCTCCCTGTGGGTGCACCCGCTCCCCCTCCCACCTCCCCCCACCCACCACCCATCACCCACCCACCACCACCACCACCTCCACCAGTCCACCACCAGCGCGTTACCCATTATTCCCCCACCCCCACTCCATCCCCAACCCACTCCCATCCCACCCCACCCCACCCCACCAGCGCTTAACCCATTATCCCCCCTCCCCTGTGGGGAACTCCCGCTCATCCCCCACACCCACTCCCCAACCCACTCCCCCACCCCACCCCACCAGCGAAGTACCCATTACCCCCTCTCCCTGTGGGGGACTCTCACTCACCCCCCCACACACACCCCCGGCGGGGTACCCCACCAGCGCTTCGCAGGTGTCATTTGTTACAATTTTCACTTGCCTTGCACAACCACACACACACCACCGTCACCCCCACCCACATACACACCACGCAGAAAGACGTCACGAAAAATTAGGGGTGATGCCGCCGTAAACCTGATGCATGATATCAGCACCATGCACCTGTCATACCACCCTGCCCTGCCACCCTGTCAGCCTACATGACACCTAAACCTGGTGCATGATATCAGCACCATGCACCTGTCATACCACCCTGCCCTGCCACCCTGTCAGCCCACATGACACCTAAACCTGGTGCATGATATCAGCACCATGCACCTGTCATACCACCCTGCCCTGCCACCCTGTCAGCCTGCATGGCACCTAAACCTGATGCATGATATCAGCACCATGCACCTGTCATACCACCCTGCCCTGCCACCCTGTCAGCCTACATGACACCTAAACCTGGTGCATGATATCAGCACCATGCACCTGTCATACCACCCTGCCCTGCCACCCTGTCAGCCTACATGTCACCTAAACCTGATGCATGATATCAGCACCATGCACCTGTCATACCACCCTGCCCTGCCACCCTGCCCTGCCACCCCGTCACCCTACCCACGACATTGCCCCTGATACCCATCCCAGCACTGTACACCTCAGGCGGTAGACACTGAAGCCTGACCCACCCACCCACCCCCACCCACCCACCCCATGTGACATTCCGATTCATGCAATATAAATAGGGCTGTGGGTGGGCGGGACCGGCCTGTAGTGAAACCTGCCGGGTTCACGGCCTGGCAAGGTTGCTTTTTGAGGCCGGTCACGCCAGTTGGTATCAAAAAAACAAATGTTAACATTTTAACCCGCCGTATATAATATAATATAATATAACACAACCTCCGTATAATTAATTGATTCTTTTCAACACCATGCATGATCAGCTACCTACAAGACCGAGACAGCCACGGGCCCGGCTGAGCTTGCTTACGTCCTTGCCAACCTTGAGCTCACAAGGGTTGTGATGGTTACGGAGGGCCGCAAGACAACATTGTGCGAGCGCTCTACCGCTGGCATGCAGAATGCTGACAGCCGGGCTGCTTGCTATTGGACATATGAGGAGCATTGTGCCTCCTTCGATAAGAAGCAGTGCAATAACAAGCCGGCCTATTGTGAGTGGAAGGCCGAGAACAAGGCGTGCAGTATTTCACGTCATGGAATCTCCAAGTGCTACTTCTCCGACGAAAAGGACGTTGAGGGCTTCAGCACTCATACTGAAGTGTGCAACAATGGAAAAAATACCAAGGAGTCTTGCGAAGCTGTGATGCCCTAATTTGTGAAGCTGTGATAGCTTTACCAATCAATGTACCGTATATCATACTTCTGTTCACTACCCTGAGGTGGGTTTTGGAAGTGATATCGTAGCTGTCGTTCCCTACCCGGAGGTGTGTGTGAGAAACTGGGTTCTGGCTTGGTCAGTGAGGCCTGACGGGGCATGACTTGCATGCCGGACCCGAAGCAAGTGCCCTAGTTAAGGTTTTGGATAAGACACAAGGGTTTGTGTGAACCGCATGACATAATACTATTGTAACGATGATCTCGATTCCTTGTATCTCCCTAATCCATCCCCTTGAATCCATTCCCGTATCTCCCTAATTAATCCCCTTGAATCCATCCCCTTGAATCCATCTCCGTATCTCCCTAATTAATCCCCTTGAATCCATTCCGTTCTTCAACATGGTTCCGGCCTAGCTTCGATCCTTTTCTATGAGCATTTGCGAGATTGCGGATTTGGGTGGGGAGGAGTATGCCGATGGATGCGACCATAGCTGCAGAGCCCTTCGTAGGTGGAAATATAGCAGTTACAGAAATCGAAGGATCTTTTGTAATACAGGAGGTCGCGTCTATTGAATCTGTTCAAGCGTGTATGAGTAAAAACATGGACCTGTTATCAAAAAAAAGGCTAGGGAGATGATTAAACGTATTCACCCATTCATCCACCTATCCATACCACCCATTCATCCACCTATCCATACCACCCATTCGCCCATCCATGCCACCCATACTCACCCACCTACATTATCCACCCATACCCCCCCCCCCCCCCCCCCCCTCGGTCTTAGGAGGTGCCAATGAACTGCCCTTGTCAACACATCGAGTTAGAGGTGAATGTTCGTTTGGTCTAGGGTTGGTATCTACCCTCACCGGACCACGCCGCTGGGCGCGTGCTGAACGCATGCCTAGATCTTGTACCCTTGTAGCTAGGTCTTAGGCATGAGGATAAAGGCGGACACTCGCGCATCCCTGTAACGAATCATACTATCACCTGCATCCAACTTTTATCGGCTTTTTAGCTTTTAGGGCAAAACATTTTTTTTACATTTTATAGCGATAATTTCGCCAAACGAGGTAAAGCTAGCGATTGCTATATTAAGTGGTAATTAAAGCATGTCAGATCTTATTTAATTGGGCGGCCCTTTCCTCCGCTCCTACGGTGACTTTTGCTACCTCTGGCTTACGCTGTGGTGTCCTTAACTTCACGTCTTAAGAGTGACTGCATTATTCGGATGTAACAATTTCATTTAATCGGATTTTTCGACCAGGCAGGGTCCCAATACCAGGCCAAGCCACTTGGCCAAGATCCACCTCCGCTGACAGGGTCCCAATACTGAGGCCATGCGGAAGTAACGTCTGACAGACACAAGTTCAACACTAACAACACGACTTACTTCAATTTGTGACACTACAAGAGGCACTACACCTTGGTTGGTTGCACTACAACTGCCAGCACTGTAACAACTGCCAGTACTACACCTATTGCCAGCACTGTACCAACTGCCAGTACTACACCTATTGCCAGTACTGTACCAACTGCCAGTAACACACCTATTGCCAGTACTGTACCAACTGCCAGTACTGCACATACTGCCAGCACTGTACCAACTGCCAGTACTGCACCTACTGCCAGCACTGTACCAACCGCCAGTACTGCACCTACTGCCAGCACTGTACCAACTGCCAGTACTGCACCTACTGCCAGCACTGTACCAACTGCCAGTAATACACCTATTGCCAGCACTGTACCAACTGCCAGTACTGCACCTACTGCCAGCACTGTACCAACTGCCAGTACTGCACCTACTGCCAGCACTGTACCAACTGCCAATACTGCACCTACTGCCAGCACTGTACCAACTGCCAGTACTGCACCTACTGCCAGCACTGTACCAACTGCCAGTACTGCACCTACTGCCAGCACTGTGCCAACTGCCAGTACTGCACCTACTGCCAGCACTGTACCAACTGCCAGTACTGCACCTACTGCCAGCACTGTACCAACTGCCAGTACTGCACATACTGCCAGCACTGTACCAACTGACAGTACTGCACATACTGCCAGCACTGTACCAACTGCCAGTACTGCACCTACTGCCAGCACTGTACCAACTGCCAGTACTGCACCTACTGCCAGCACTGTACCAACTGCCAGTACTGCACCTACTTCCAGCACTGTACCAACTGCCAGTACTGCACCTACTGCTAGCACTGTACCAACTGCCAGTACTGCACCTACTGCCAGCACTGTACCAACTGCCAGTACTGCACCTACTGCCAGCACTGTACCAACTGCTAGTACTGCACATACTGCCAGCCTTGTACCAACTGAACTAGCTCATTCGTATTTGAGGATGTGCAGTTCTTGCACTTGTCCTGCTTATCACAGCCTTGCAAACACAGCGATGGCATTTTAACAAGACATGCCCCCCCCCCCCCCCCCCCCCCCCCCCTGGACATGTCTACAATCTAAAACTATTCAATTGCATTATGTACGCTAGAGTGTGGTGCACTACTCATGTAAACCCTAAACCCTAAAATCATCATCAATGTGTGTGAGTTGGACCAGGCTCGTGCAAATCCTCTGCTTACTTACGACACACGAGCGCACACATCATCATCAACACATGCGAGGTGGACCTGGCTCAGGCAAATCCTCTGACAGCCAGCCAGCCTGCCACACACACACACACGCATCGTTGCGTGCGAGATGGACCAGGCTCGTGCAAATCTTCTGCCTGCCTGCCTGCCACACACGCATGCACATCATAATCAACGCATGCAAGGTGGACCTGGCTCAGGCAAATCCTCTGACAGCCAGCCAGCCAGCCTGCCACACACACACACACGCATCGTTGCATGCGAGATGGACCAGGCTCGTGCAAATCTTCTGCCTGCCTGCCACACACACGCATGCACATCATCATCAACGCATGCGAGGTGGACCTGGCTCAGGCAAATCCTCTGACAGCCAGCCTGCCACACACACACACGCATCGTTGCGTACGAGATGGACCAGGCTTGTGCAAATCTTCTGCCTGCCTGCCACACACGCATGCACATCATAATCAACGCATGCGAGGTGGACCTGGCAAATCCTCTGACAGCCAGCCTGCCATATACACACACGCATCGTTGCGTGCGAGATGGACCAGGCTTGTGCAAATCTTCTGCCTGCCTGCCTGCCACACACACGCATGCACATCATAATCAACGCATGCGAGGTGGACCTGGCAAATCCTCCGACAGCCAGCCTGCCACACACACACACACACGCATCGTTGCGTGCGAGATGGACCAGGCTCGTGCAAATCTTCTGCCTGCCTGCCACACACACGCATGCACATCATAATCAACGCATGCGAGGTGGACCTGGCAAATCCTCTGTCTACCTACCACACACACACATATCATGGCATGCAATACAGACCAGGCTCAGGCAAATCTTCCACCAGCCACAAACATCATAATCAGCGCATGCGAGACGGACCTGGCTCAGGCAAATCCTCTGCCAGCCAGCCTGCCACACATACACATATCCTGGCATGCAATACAGACCAGACTCAGGCAAATCTTCCACCAGCCACAAACATCATAATCAACACATGCGAGACGGACCTGGCTCAGGCAAATCCTCTGCCAGCCAGCCTGCCACACATACACATATCCTGGCATGCATTACAGACCAGGCTCAGGCAAATCTTCCACCAGCCACTAACATCATAATCGCATGCATACCATGATGGCGGACTAGGCTCAGAAAATTCCTCTACCCACACCCACACAACATCACCATCGCATGCAATACGGACTAGGCCCAGGCAAATCCTCTACCCCCCCCCCCCACGCACATATCGTGACATGCGATACAGACCAGGCTCAGGCAAGTCCTCTACCTGCCCCCCCCCCCCAACACAGACACACATCATCATCGCATGCGAGCTTGACCAGAGTCAGGCATATCCTCTGCCTTCCTCTTCATTCCAGCCGACCCATTTTCAGGCTGAGAGGGGTAGGGGCTGTGGGCGCTGTTGCGTACAGGGGGCGGCAGCATGGGCGACAGGTGTGTCTGGCCAGAGGGGGTGGAGCCAGGGGCGTGACCTGCACAATCAACACAATATGACGGTTGGAGGGATATGACTGCTTGAGTCTACCTCGCTGAGGAGTGTGGAGTGTGTGTGTGTGGGGGGGGGGGATTGTGTGTGTGGTGTGTGTGTGGTGTGCGGCAGCATGGGCGACAGGTGTGTCTGGCCAGAGGGGGTGGAGCCAGGGGCGTGACCTGCACAATCAACATAATATGACAGTGGGAGGGATATGACTGCTTGAGTCTACCTCGCTGAGGAGTGTGGAGTGTGTGTGTGTGTGGGGGGGTGTGTGTGTGTGGCAGCATGGGCGAAAGGTGTGTCTGGCTAGAGGGGGTGGAGCCAGGGGCGTGACCTGCACAATCAACATAATATGACGGTGGGAGGGATATGACTGCTAGAGTCTACCTCGCTGAGGAGTGTGGAGTGTGCTGTGCTGTGTGCGTGTGTGTGTGTGTGGAGTGTGTGTGGTGTGTGGCAGCATGGGCGGCAGGTGTGTTTGGCCAGAGGGGGTGGAGCCAGGGGCGTGACCTGCACAATCAACACAATATGACGGTGGGAGGGATATGACTGCTAGAGTCTACCTCGCTGAGGAGTGTGGAGTGTGCTGTGCTGTGTGCGTGTGTGTGTGTGTGTGTGTGTGTGGAGTGTGTGTGGGGTGTGGCAGCATGGGCGGCAGGTGTATTTGGCCAAAGGGGGTGGAGCCAGGGGCGTGACCTGCACAATCAACACAGTATGACGGTGGGAGGGATATGACTCCTAGAGTCAACCACGCTAAGGAGTGTGGAGTGTGTGTGTGTGTGGGTTGTGTGTGGGTGGTGTGGGTGGTGCATGTGGGGCAGCCTGGGTGACAGGCGCGTCTGGCCGTGGAGGGTAGTGGGGGGGGGGAGACCAGGGACAGGACCTGCACAGTCGACATAAATGTTTATGACGACTAGAGTCTACCACGCTAAGGAGTGTGCTGTGGATTTGTGTGTGTGAGAGTGTGTGTGTGGGGGGGAGGTTTGTGTGCATGTGTGTGTGTGGGTGTGTGGTGCACGGGCGACATTGTGTGTCAAGCCAGAGGGGGTGGAGCCAGGGACGGTATACCCACATACATATACGTATACACACTTCGATTCCTTTGTGCACTGTGACACAAACTAAGCTATATTATATATATACTCATATATATATGTAAAGGGTTAAACCCCTAAACCCTATATATATACAATTTATACCGTATATATATATATATATATAAAGAAATCATGGTCGTGGTCGTGGTGGTCGCGGTGGTCGTGGTGGTGTCATCATTGCGTGCCCACGTGCCATGGGCGTGCGAAGTGTAACCGACTTGTAACCGACTTTTTGTTCACCCAACTAGCAACTCCCCGCCTAGCGGAATTTTTGAATACCAAAACTGCAGATTCGCTAAGCTAAGCGCGCGCGCTCATAGCATGTCCACAACTGCCTCCGATACTATGACGGCAAGACATTTAGAATCAGAAGATCCTCTCCTCGGAGGTCACCAGCCGACCCTCATATGGCTTGGCATGGCGCTCGGAATAATAGCTTTCAGTTCTTAACGGATAATGCAACCATGATGCATGGCAACGGTCCTAATGGGCAGGAGGGCCCGCAACACCGCCAGCCAGCGCTCAAAGCGAGCTTGCCAGAGCAAGGAAGACAGGGGAATAGCCAACAAGCGTCGACGTGATGCCCGCGCTGGCTGGCGCTACGTCATGCTGGTAATCTCGCAAGGAGTCAGGAACGAGCTACCGTGCCTGAGGAGGAACACGAAGCTGGTAACCAATCCGCGCCAAGACTATGCTGCCCAGTCTGAGGAGTTATGCCAGGATCATAATCAAGCCAGACCTTCATATCGTGATGCTTTTTTTCTCCGTCTGCGAGCGTTGCCACCATTCATCTCACGCATGCGCAATTTTGCCATGCCATCGCATCACATTCGTAGTGATTTGGCATCCAGTTGCGATAATTACCTTTGTTCAGATCGCCATGGCCATTCCGTCCCCCTGGACACTCTCGCGCTTGCCACGATCATCCCATCTTTGCAAGCTCTTTTCGTTGTATAGAATATGAAGTACGTTGCTGCGATTTTTGCTGTTCTGAGTTGACCGAGTCTCGACTGGGGCACTGTACGAGAAGACAAAGCTGCAGGTTTGTAGCCATGCAATTGCACCGGTCCGGTGTTCTCGGGGCGATCGGAATCTGAGCTCTCGCAATGTTGGTAGGTTCGAAGCACAGCGGGTCCCTCTTTCTGCGCGATTGAATCCCACAGGGTGAAGTGAAGGGTACGAGGTAGGGAGAAGAAGATTGTGTGTGCGTGTTGTGGTTGGGGGGAAGGGAGGGTGGTGGGGGTAAGGTGAGAGAAAGAGAGTGCGTGTGGATGGGGTGGGTGAGGGGTAGGGAGAGGTCAGAATGGGGGGGAAGGGGGGAATGGTATGTGTGTATGACAGGGTGGGAGGCCACACCTGAAGCAGAAGGGGAATAGGTAGGGAGAAGAAGTGTGTGTGTGTGTGTGGGTTTGGGGATAGAGGCAGGGAGCGTCGAGCAAGGGCTGAGATGGCTGATTTCTTGACTGTGTGTAAGGGGGGGGGGGGGGGGGGGGGGGGGGGGGGGGGGGGGGGCATACAAGGGCGTTACCCGTTATGTAACCCAGACCAGACTAGGACCATGGCCTGGGTGGCTGGGCGGTGGGGGGTGGCCACCGGCCACACGGGCTACCGTACTAGTATATATAATATATATATATATATATACATTGAACTTTTCGTTCGTTGGTGTGTAGGGCGGCGGGTCCCCGTACAATTGTACTGTTTTCTGCAGTTTCCACGTGGTACGCCACACCGACGTACTGATATGCGCGGGTGGTGTACACGGACTCCTGCCAAGGTTCAGTACGCCACACCGACGTACTGATATGCGCGGGGTGGTGTACACGGACTCCTGCCGAGGTTCAGTACGCCACACCGACGTACTGATATGCGCGGGGTGGTGTACACGGACTCCTGCCAAGGTTCAAATTTTTCTCATCGCGGATTCGGTTTCCCCCCAGCGATTCTACTCAGAACGCTCGTCATATTCAGGAGCGCTTTCTCATGCTGAGAGATTGCAATTGATTCGCTGTCGTGGTCTGCTTTTGGTACCATGCCTAAAACAAAAAATCAATCCTTCGAGTTCGTCAATTTTTCCGTTATCTGAAGCAAATGTGGCGCCAAGGCTGATCGTATACAACCTTTTGCTTCTTGATGCCACCATGCTACACCAACACGACACAAGAGCAGGAACCACAGCCAGTCAGCGCGCTAAGTGAGCTCTTCGGCCCGCAAGGACACAGCCCAAAAAACCAGCGTCGACGATTAGCCCGAGCTACCTTGGGGGCTGCGATGCCTGCAGATGAACGCCAGGCAGCTAACCAAACCAGGCGGGACGCCTATGCTACCATGGGAGCTGCAATGCCTGCAGATGAACGCCAGGCAGCTAACCAAACCAGGCGCATTTGTGATGCTTGGCAGTTAGTCGCAACAACTTCGAGCAATTCGAATTCTTCATCACTATCTCCATAGCTCGCGCCTGCAACGCTCATCTCATCGCCGCACTCTCTTTTCATTATATTGACGATTGTTAAGCACAGCGTCGCGATTTTGGCCGCAGCAACTTTGACCCGATGCATGTGTAACTCGAAGTTTTGGAACTCAACCACTGCACGAGAAGAACCCGTGTTCTTGGCCTCATCGCAAATTCGGAACCTGAGTTCTTGGCATCAGGTACCGGAACAGGTACCGGAACCCGTGTTCTTGGCCTCATCGGAAATTCGGTACCTGGAGTTCGCAAGCCGTTGTTCGCAGCCTAACTTTCTGCACGGTTACAGCCCGCAGCTGGAGTGGAGTATACGAAGTTGGGACGAGAGAGGAAAGTGCGTGTGCGTTTCAGTGGTTGGGGAAAGGGACGGTGGGGGTGGGGGTGGGGGTGGGGGGGAGAAAGAGTGTGTGTGGATGGGGTGGGGTGAGGGGGCAGGGAGAGGTCCGGAAAAGTAGGGGATACTGTTGGTCTGGCTGGGTCTGGGTTGGAATGGTAAGCGTGTGTGATAGGGCTGGGGGGCCACAGCTTAAGTGAAGGGGAAGAGGAAGGGAAAGAGGTGTACATGTGTGTATGCGTGTGAGGGGGAGAGGGAGGGGAGATGGCTGGAAGGTGTGTGGGCAGGAGGGAGAAAGAGAGGGTGTGGCCATGGGATGGGGGCAGAAAGATTTAGGGAAAAGTAGGGGATCGTGCAGTCTGGGGGGAGGGGGGCATACATTACGGAAGGGAAGGGGCATGCATCACATATGTTTTGCATCAAAGGGGGAAATGTCTTGACTGAGTGCATGTGAAGGGGGAGAGGGTGGGTGGGAGGGGGAGACATACAAGGGCCTGACCCCTTCTGTAAACCCTGAGCATACCAAAGGATCTGGTGGATGGGGGGTGGCCACCGCCACACAGGCAATGTACTAGTAGTACACACACATATATATGTATATGTATATGTATGTATGTATAGTGTGTATGTATATGTATATGTATATGTATATGTATGTGTATATGTATGTGTGTATGTATGTGTATGTATATGTATACGTATATGTATATATATGTATGTATGTATTGTATGTATGTATATAATATATATATAATATATATATATAATATATATATATATATATATATATATATGCTGTTCTTACCACATATGTACGCTGTTCTTACCTTGAGAGCTCGGTGGCTTGGCTCCTTGGATGTTCTTGGACTGCTCGTACACACTTAACATCTGATGCGTGATGGCTGCAGGTTGTGTGTTGTGTGTTGTGGGTGTAGGTTGTGTGTGTGTGTGTTGTATGTTGTGTGTTGAGGTGTGTGTTGTGTTGTGTGCTGTGTTGTAGTTGTGTGTTGTGTGTTGTATGTTGTGTGTGTAGGTTGTGTGTAATGTGTTGTGTGTGTAGGTTGTGTGTTGTGTGTTGTATGTTGTGTGTGTAGTTTGTGTGTTGTGTGTTGTGTGTGTAGGTTGTGGTGTAGGTTGTGGGTACACACTCAACATCTGATGTGTGATGGCTGCAGAGGGGTTGAGTTAAGGATTGGAACTGGAGTGGAGTTTGTGGGTGCAGGCTATGGGTGAGTTGTGTTTGGGTGCAGGTGGTGATGGCTGCGTAAGGGTTGGGTTAAGGATGAAACTGGAGTGGAGTTGTGGGTGTAGGCTATGTTGGGTGGAGGTTGTGGGTGCAGATATAGGTTAGGGTCCCCCCCCCCCCCCCCCCCCCCCCCCCCCCCCCCAAACACACACAAAAAAAACCTACAGCCCCCCACGCCCCACCTCAGCCATCTCCTCACCTCCCACCTCAGCCCAGTGTGACGTCGAAATACTGGAAAAGGTCACACGGCTGGCCATTGCCCTTTGCCCTCAGCAACCAATTCAATGCCCCTTCCATTCTTGCCCTCTGCTCACCCCACCAAGGGCCAAGGCCCCCTGCCCGCTGCAACAACAAGGAATAACGAATCCGGAAAAGACCACACACTCCCCTCCCCCCCCCCCCCCCCCCCACACAGCACACTCACACACACCACCACTCATCTCCCCCCCCCCACCCCGTTTCCCCCCACCACCCATCCTCAACCCCCACACACCCCAATAACCCCACCACCCACCCAACAGCAACAACACGAACAGCCACCTCCCCCTCACCCACAGCCCCCCACACCCCACTCCTCACCTCCCACCTCATCCAGCCATGTGACCGTCAAAAATACTGGAAAAGCGCATCTGCGCCATTGTCACTTTTCCCTCAGCACACCCCCCCAATGCCTCTTCCATTCTTGCCCAATTTCCTTAACTCACCTGACCAACATACATGTTGCATTTAACTTACCCCCCCCCCATAAAGCCCCCCAGTCCCCCCCCCCCACCCCCCAAACACCCACACTCCCCTATCCCCCCCCCCCCCCCCCTCCCCCCCCCCCCCAGCAGCAACAACAACAGCCCCCCCCCCCCCCCCCCCCCCGCCCTCACCTTCCACCTCATCCAGTTACGTCGAAAATACTGGAAAAATCGCAGGCTGGCCATTGCACGTTTCCCTCAGCCCACATCCTAAATTCCTCTCCATTCTTGCTCTCCACTCATCCGACAAAAACCTTTTGCAGTAGTACTTGATCCCCCCCTACTCCCCCCACACCCCACTCCTCACCTTCCACCTCATCCAGATGTTGACGTTCGAAATACTAAAAAAATCGCACGGCTGGCCATTGCACTTTTCTCTCAGCACATCCTCGATGCCCCTTCCATTCTGCCCAGCTGTTGGATTTCACTGCCAGAACAGAGCTTAGCTGCGCAGCCCAACTTTCCGGGGAAACTCCGAGACAGAGAGTAGTCCTCAAGCGCGAATGAAGCAGTGAGGAGTTTGGTTAGCTCTCGGTTGCGGTTTGGTTGGTTTGGTTGGTGGTTGGTTTGGTTTGGGTAGGGTGGGTAGGCAGTTGGGAGGGTTGCTCTCGGCTGAGTTGGGTGGGTTAACTTGTTGATTTCACTAGCCAGGAACAGGGCTGCGCCATTCTCACATTTTTGACGGGAACTGGAGCACAGTGTAGTCCTCAAGCTGCAACATGGGCCAGAGTCGGGTGGGGTGGGGTGAGTGGAATGGTGGCAGCAGTTTGTGTATTCGCGTCGCGCCTTGTGTCGCGTTGGAGTGGTTGCATTGTTTTGTTTGGTTTGGCCCAGCTTGTTGATTTCATTGGCCAGGAACAGGCTGCACAGCCCAACTTCTCCGGGGAAACTGGCAGCACAGAGTATCCTAAAGCTTCAACATGGAGTCGGTGGTGGTGAGTGGAATGGGTTGGGGCAGGGCAGGTTTGTGTTGTGTCGCGTTGATGGTGCTTGGTTGTTGTTTGTTTTGTTTGGGCCCAGCTTGTTGATTTCATTGCCAGAACAGCGGCTGCGCAACCCAACTTCTCCAGGGGAAAACTAAGACAGAGAGTAGTCTCAAGCTGCGGATGAGCAGGTGAGGAGTTTGCTGCTTGCTGAGTTTGGTTTGGGGTAAGGGCAGGGTTGTTTGGGTTGGTTTGGGTTGGTTGGTGGGTTGAACTTGATATTTCACTGGCCAGGAACAGGCTGCGGCATCACATTTTTCCTGGGGAAACTAAGACCACAGATATCCTCAAGCCTGCAACATCGAGCCGCGTGGGCCGTGCAAATGTGTTGATAAGCTGGTTGCTGTGTCGTGTGGCTATTAGAGGATGCATTGGTTGGTTGTGACACATATGTTTTGTATTTAGGTTAATGTCATGGAAACTAAGACACAGAGTAGTCCTCAAGCATGCAGCATGATCCGGTGGATAGTTGTGCGTGTTAGCTGGTTTGTGCTGTGTGCTGGGCGGACAGCGTTGCATTGGTTTGGTTATTGTTTGAATTGGGTTGGGTTTTGTATTGATGCCTTGATTTCATGGAACTGTGAGGCACAGAGTAGTCCTCAAGCTGCTGCATGATCCGGGTTGGGATGTTTGTGCTGTGCTGAGCTGTGTGCTGTGTCGTGTTGGCTGGACGGTGCACTTGGTTTGTGTTTGGTTTGAATAAAAAATGCGGTTGTTTTGTATTGATGATTTCATGGAAACTGGAGGCACAGAGTACCCTCAAGCTGCAGCATGGAGCCGGGTGGATGGTTGTGCTGTGTTTTTATTGTGCGACCGGTCGCATATTGTGGCGCCGCAGTCGCCACCCCGTGCGACCCTCAGGTGTGCAAAATCTCGGCGGAATGGCCTAGGTCGCCCACCATGGCGACCCTCAGGTCAGTGATTTTGTGCCCTGGGTCGACCTGGGTCGCACAGGCCCAAGCCCAGGTAGTAGCTCAGGCCTACCCCTGGGAAGTTACCTATTCACCTAGTGCAGATGGTGCTACCGCACCGTTGCAGGATGAGCTTGGTCGCCACTTGTGGCTACCAAATTGGCCTGAAGATTTCTGAAATAAAAAACACTGGGTTTTGCTTGCCTGAGCTGGTCATGCTGTGCTGAGTGATGTTGGGTTCAGGGTACTTCAAATGCCAAATACCCCAGATTCATGTTCGAGTCGTACCATTCACCGGTACCCTTCGTCGCCCCGAGCCTACAGCCGTTGCAACAGGCCACATGGACACACCGAAGGGCATAGACAGGTGCATGTTATATACCAGGGTACTTCAAATGGGCCGAATTGGCCACGCTTTAGCGCACTTGAAAACAAAAAAACGCACGCTTTGTAGTGCAAAAAGCGCAAAAATGCTTGGCAGCGCCCACAAGGGTTGCAAAAACTGCCGCTTAAAGCGCAGAGGGCCCGGTCAAAAAAGTCAGCGCTCAAAAGCGCGCTTTGAATTACCCTGGTTGATTGGAAGCGGTTGCGGAAGCAAAAAAAAACTGACCTCCGATTTACACGACACATGAAAGTAGGGCTAAAGGAAACGCCAATATTAGTTAAGTTATCTTCATATTTAGTTAATGTTACTGAACAAATATTTAGTATGTCTACATATTAGTTAATGTTGTGAATGAAAATGAAATAATTAGTTAATGTTAGCTCATATTAGTTAATGTTTTAGTGAATGAAACAAATATTTTAGTTAATGTTAGCTCATATTAGTTAAAATGTTAAGTGAAAAAAAAAAAACAAATATTAGATTTAATGTTTAGCTCATATTAGTTAATGTTAGTGAATGAACAAATATTAGTTAATGTTAGCTCATATTAGTTAATGTTAGTGAATGACCAAACAAATATTAGTTAATGTTAGCTCATATTAGTTAATGTTAGTGAATGAACAAATATTAGTTAATGTTAGCTCATATTAGTTAATGTTAGTGAATGAACAAATATTAGTTAATGTTAGCTCATATTAGTTAATGTTAGTGAATGAACAAATATTATTAAAGCTCATATAGTTAATGTTAGTGAATGAACAAATATTAGTTAATATTAGTGAACGAACAAATATTAGTGAATGAATAAAATTATCATATTAGTGAATGAATAATATTAGTGAATGAATAAAAATAGTGAATGAGTATTACCGTACTGTTCTTAAAATTAAACTGTCGCAAAATTTGACGGCTTTTTTAAATTATAAATTGAAGGTTTACATTTTACGTTTTTTAATAGGAATGTAAATTGACGTTACACGTTTGACGGTTTACATTTTAATAAAATCCATTTATACAACTGAAAGTTCCTACTTAATCATGTTACACTGGTTCATGGTACAATATTAGGGTACACTGTTCTAGGACCTGCAAGGAGTGTACATATAATACTGCCCAATGATCCCAACAATCTGTTCAGCATAACACTACCGGTACTCATTGAAATTAGTAGAATGAGACATTCAATGGTTTCCATTAACTCCTGAAATCATCTCTTGCTCAGTTAATGTCATAAACATAAGCACAACGTATGCTCATGTGTTGCTCGGCGACCTAGAAGGGCAAAGGGCAAGTCATCCTCATCGCTAGCATCCGGATCAAGCCCACTCTCTCCAGATGGGTCATCTGTGCATTCGATGACAGACCAGATGAGCAATCATCTTCCCCAGTCACTTCTTCTTGTACCCCAGTCACTTCTTCTTGTACCCCAGTCACTTCTTCTTGTACCCCAGTCCCAGTCACTTCTTCTTGTACCCCAGTCACTTCTTCTTGTACCCCAGTCACTTCTTCTTGTATCCCAGTCCCAGTCACTTCTTCTTGTGCGCTGCCTTGGCCACATTGAGGTGAGGCTGTTCACACTGGGCTCAATGCTTCCCAAATGGAACCTTTCATTGGAAGGTCTGAGCAACCAGTTGGAGTTGAGAGTTATGTCCCTTTCAATGGCCAGAAGCTTGTGAAAGGGCTCCCAGGTCACATACTTCTTCTTATGGGGTCTAGGTTTGAGCTTAGACCCATTTTAGGACGGTTACCAAGCGTTTTGCATGAAAATTCACTGCCCTGCTAAGTGAAACACTTGCTGCTCGTCT
>JAJSRW010000425.1:0-5000 GCA_022414725.1 Microglena sp. YARC | reverse complement strand
GCTCTGAAGCTCCAGGCTTGTGAAGTGTAGGCGGTCATGTGTGTGGGTATGTTTTGTGTGTGTGTGGTGGGTGGTGTGTGTGTGTGTTGGTGGGTTGGGGGTGGGGAGCTCCAGGCTTGTGAAGTGTAGAGCGTCAGTTGTGTGGTATGTTTTTGTGTGTGTGTGTGTGTGTGTGCTGTGTGTGGGTGGTGGTGGTGGGGGGGGGCATCATGGCTCTGAAGCTCCAGGCTTGTCGAAGTGTAGCGCGTCAGTGTGTGGTATGTTTTGTTGTGGTGTGTGTGTGCGTGTGTGTGTGGTGTGGTGTGTGTTGGGTTGTGTGGAGGGGGGGTGGGCAGGGCATCATGCGCTCTGAAGCTCTGTGAAACAGGGGTGCTGTTACATGTATGCGCGTCCAGGTTGTGAGTGTGTAGGTATGTTTGCGTCATGTGTGTATCAGGTTGTTTGTGTGGTGTGTGGTGGTGGTGTGTTGTCTGTGTGTGTGTGTGTTGTGGGGGGGGCATCAATGGCTGTGTGATGTGCTGTGTGTGTGGTGTGTGGTGGTGTGGTGGTGGTGAATGTTTGCCGTCAGTGTGTGGCGATGTTTTGTGTGGTGGATTTGTTGTGTGTTTGTTGTGTCAGTGTGGCTGGGTGGTGGGGCATCATGGCTCTGAAGGCTCCAGGCTGAAGTGTTAGGCGCGTGTGTTGTGTGGGTATTTTGGTGTGTGTGTTGTGTGTGTGTGTGTGTGTGTGTGTGGGGGGGAGCATCATTGGCTCTGAAGCCATCCAGGCTTGTGAAAAAGTGTACTCGTGCAGGTGTGTGTGGTTATGTGTTGTTTGTGGTGGGTGGTGTGTGGTGCCACCTGTGTGGTGGGGGCGTAGCATCATGCTCTAGCGCTGTGGTAATGTTGGGGGGAGGGCGGGTGGGGCATCCATGGCTCTGAAAACTGGCCGGCTTGTGAAGTGTCCAGCGCGTCAAGGTGTGTGGGTATGTTTTTGTGTGACGTGGTGTGGTGTGTGGTGTGTGTGGGGCGGGGGACAGGGGGGGGCTATCATTGCTCTGAAACCTCCAGGCTTGTGAAGTGTAAGCGCGTCAGGTGTGTGGGTATGTGTTTGTGTGTGTGTTGGGACAGTGTGTGGTGTGGCTGTGTGTGTGTGTGTGTGGTTGCGGGGGGGGGGGGGGGGGCATCATGGCTCTGAAGCCCCAGGCTTTGTGAAGTTTTAGCGCGTCAGGTGTGTGGTAATGTTTTGTGTGTGTGTGTGTGTGTGTGTTGTGTTGTGTTGTGTGTGTGTGTTGGTGTGTGGTGGATGTGGTGGGCATCATGGCCTCTGAACTCCAGGCCTTGTGAAGCTTGTAGCGCGTCAGGTGTGTGTGGGTATGTGTTTTGTTGTGTGTGTGTGTGTTGTGTGTGTGTGGTGTGTGTTGTGTGTGTGTGTGTTGGGGGAGGGGGGGCAATCATGGCTCTGAAGCCCAGGCTTGTGAAGTGTAGCGCGTCATTCATGTGTTGGTATGTTTTTTGTGTGTAAACTATTGTGGTGTGTGTGACTTGTGTGGTTGTGTGTGGTGGGGGGGGGGCATCATGCTCTGAAGCTCCAGGCTTGTTTAAGTGTAGCGCGTCAGGTGTGTGGGTATGTTTGTGTTGGTGTGTGGTGTGTGTGTGTGTGGTGTGACTGTGTGTGGGGGGTGGAGGGGACTTCTTTCGGGGGAGGGGGCATATGGCTCTGAAAGCAACTAGTACCAGGCTTGTGAAGTGTAGCGCGACTCAGGTGTGTGGGTATGTTTTGTGTGTGTGTTGTGTGTGTGTTGGTGTGTGTGTGTGGTGTGTGTGAAAATGTGTGTGAATGTTGTGTGGGGGGCGGGGGGGGGCATCATGGCTCTGAAGCTCCAGGCTTGTCGAAGTGTAGCGCGTCAGTGTGTGTGGGTATGTTTTGTAAGCCCTGTGTGATTAGGCGTGGGAGATGAGGTGGTCGGTGTGTGTGTGTGTGGGTGTGTCCTGTGAAAATGGTGTGTGTGATTCGGTGGTGTGTTGACGTGCTGGGGGGGCATCATGGCTCTGAATCTCCAGGCTTGTGAAGTGTGTAGCGCGTCAGGTTGTGTGCTATGTTTGTTTGTGTGTTGTGTGTGTGTGTGGGAGGGGAGGTTGGGGGGGGCATCATGCCCTCTGAAGCCAGCTTGCTGAAGTAGCGCGTCATGTGTGCGGGTATTTTGTGTAGTGTGTGTGTGTTGTGTGTGTGTGTGTACATGTGTGTGGTGGTTGGGGGGGGGGGGCAATCATGGCTCTGAAGCTCCAGGCTTGGAAGTGTACGCGCAGTCAGGTGTGTTGGTATTTTTGTGTTGTGTGTGTGGGTGTTTGTTTGTGTGGGCTGTGTGTGTGTGTGTGTTGTGGGGGGGCATCGATTGGCTCTGAAGCTCCAGGCTTGTGATGTAGCGCGTCAGGTGTGTGGTATGTTATGTTTTTGTGTGTGTGTGTGTGTGGTTTTTGTGTGGTGTGTGGTGTGTGTGGTGTGGTGGGTGTTGTGTGGTTGGTGGTGGTGTGGGGCCAATCAATTTTGGCCTCTGAAGCTCCAGGCTTGTGAAGTGTACGCGTCCAGCTGTGTGGGTAATCAGTTTTGTGTGTGTGGTGTGTCGGGGGGGCATCATGGCTTCTGAAAAGCTCAGGCTTGTGAGTGGTGCGCGTAGGTGTGGTATTGTTTGTGTGGTGTGGTGTGTGGTGTGTGTGTGTGGTGGTGTGGTGGTGGTGGGGGGCATCAAATTGCCTCCTGAAAGCCTCCAGGCTTGTGAAGTGTAGCCGCCGTCAAGGTGTGTTGGGTAATGTTTTTGTGTGTTGGTGTGTGTTGTGTGTGGTGTGTGGTGGTGGTGTGTGTGTGTGTGGGGGGGGGAGGGGGGGGGCATCATGGCTCGAAACTCAGGCTTGTGAAGTGTAGCGCGTTCAGGTGTGTGGTATGTTTTTTGTGGTGGTGTTGGTGGTGTGTGTGTGTGGGTGTTGGGGGGGGGGGGGGCATCAAATGGCTTTCTGAAGCTCCAGGCCTTGTGAAGGTAGCGCCGTCCAGGTTGTGTGGGTTATTTTTTTGTTGTGTGTGTGTGGTGTGTGTGGTGTGTGTGATGGTGGGGGGGGGGGGGCATCATGGCTCTGAAGCTCCAGGTTGTGAACGTGTTCAGCGCGTACGTGTTGTGGGTAATGTTTTTGTTGTGTGTGGTGGGTGGGTGTGTGTGTGTGTGGGGGGGGGGGGGGGCATCCAGTTGGCTCTCTGAAGCTTGCCAGGCTTGTGAGTGTAGCGCGCAGGTGTGTGGGGTATGTTTTGTGTGTGTGGTTGTGGTGTGTGTGAGGTGTGTTTTGTGTGTGTGTTTGGTTGTTCTTTGGTCGCTTGTCGTGTGTGTTGTGGTGGGGGGTGGTGGTGTGTGGTGGGGCAATTGCAATGCTCTTGAAGCTTCCTAGGCCTTTGGTGATTTGGTGTAGCGTCGTTTCAGTGTGTGGGTATGTCTTGTGTGTGTGCAGATGTGTGTGTTTGGGGTGTGTTGGGTGTGATAGTGTTGGTGTGTGTTGTTGTTTGTTGCTGTGGCATGTATGGTTGTGGGTGTATGGTGTGGGGCATCAATGGCTCCTCGAAAGCTCCAGGCCTTGGGTGACAGTGTTAGCCGCTGGGAAGCATGTGGGAAGTTTGTGGGGGCTTTTGCAGTGGTGCGTGTGTGGTGTTTGGGTGTGGGTGTTTGTGGTGGGGGGGGGGGGGGGTTGGGGTGTTTTGCGAGTGGAGGTAATTAGGGGTGAGGGGTGTGGTGGAGGTGCGTTAAGGTAATATGCGGTAATGGGGGTGTGTGGGGAGTGTGGCGAGTGGCGTGGTGTTGTGGAACGTGCCTGGGTGTGGGTGCGTGTGGTGAGTGGGAGTGCCTTGGGTGAAGGGTGGGTTTAGGTTGTGTTGCTGGTGTGTGGGGGGGTGTTTGGTGTGTGTAAGGGTGTTTGGGAATTGGTGTGTGGTGGTGGCTGGCTGTGGTGGTGGGTAGTGTGGGGTGTGTGGTGTGGGGGTGTTCGGCGTTGTGGGGTTTGGGGTGTTTTTGGGGTGGTCTGGGGGTTTTATGGGTGTGGTGTAGTTGGGTGTGTGGTGTGTGGTGTGTGTGGTCGGTGGTTTGAGATGTGGTGTGGTGTGTGTGGTTGTGTGGTGCTGCGGCTGTTTTTTTGGTGGGTTGTGTCGTGGTGTTCTGTGTATGCTGTCTGTGGTGTGTCGGGTGTGTGGTGTGCTGTGTGGTGGTTGTGTATGTTGTGTGTGGGTGTGTGTGTGTGGTGTGGTGTGTGGGGGTGTTTGGTCGCGTGGTCTGCGTGTGCGTGGTGTTGGTGGTGTGTGTTGGGTGTGGCGGGGGAAAGGGGGGGGGGGGGGGGGGGGGGGGGGGCGTGTTGATTTGAGCACAAATGCCCCAGGGTTGTAACAGCAAATACCCCCCCCCCCCCTCTTAACACCACTACCCCGCCCCCCACCCACCCACAACAACACACCTCACACCTGTGCCATCAAGGAAGGAGTAAGGATGTGTGATATTGAGCTCGAAGCCCAGGGTGTACAGCACGGCCCTCTCTGCCATTAGAACGTTCTCTTTAGCTTCCTCCATGTACGCCTTGTCCCTCAGCTTGGCCTTTCAAGGAATAGATAAATGAATCACCACCACAATAAAGTTAAGGTACTAAAAAATAAATAAGATAATAACCACCTCCAAACTTTTTTGGGGTGGGGTTGGGGTGGGGGGTAACGAGATACCTTGTTCCGTACGCTCCAATCCCCCTTAATAACTTAAATAAAGTACAGCTCTGGCCGTCACAAGGGAACGGAAAACAACAAAAAAGGTTTAGCCTTCCCGAAGGCGAATACAAAATTAGATAATAAACCAAAATATATAATAAACAAATAAGGATAAAATAAGATAAAAATATTAAATAAGGTAACCTTTGACAAGGGAATGAAAAATACCAATACATGAATCTAAAAACCGATAATTAAGATAAGCTTGGCTTCAAGGGATGCAAAATAATATAAAT
>JAJSRW010001434.1:0-53127 GCA_022414725.1 Microglena sp. YARC | reverse complement strand
ACTGACTGACTGACTGACTGAACTGACGTTCAGCTGACCTCACTGCTACTATTAACTGTTGACTCTAGACATTGAATTAACGAGTATGACGGACGCTTAACTGTGAGCCTTCTTTGTCTGGTTGCTTTGTACAGTCACCAGGTTTAGATTCTTATTCGTAAACTGTTGACTGACTGAGTGACTTGAGCTTGACTGACTGACGAACTGACTGACGTGAACTGACTCGAAACTGGATTCTTTGTTTTGGACTGATGACTGACTGACTGACTGGACTGACTGACGGTGACTGACCTGACTGAATTCTGACGGACTGAATGACTGACTGACTGAATAGACTGGGACCTGACTGACTGACTGACTGACCTGACTGACTGACTGAACTGACTGACTGGTTACTGGACTGACTGACTGCTGACTCAACGGGTGAGAGTGTGACGACTGACTCACTGACTCACTGACTCACTCTCAACTGAACTCCTGACATCACTGACTCACTGACTCACTGACTCACTGACGAAGTTCACTGACTGAACTGACTGGACTGACTGACTGATGACTGACTGACTGACTGACCTGACTGACTGCAACCCACTGACTGACTGACTGAAACAAGCATCAATTTACTGGGACTGACTGACTGACTGACTGACTACTGACTGACCTGACTGACTGACTGACTGACCTGACGACTGAGGGGATGACTGACTGACTGAACTGACTGCTGACTGACTGACTGACTGACTGACTGACTTGACTGACTGACTGACTGACTGACTGACTCACTGACTGACTGACTGACTGACTGACTGACTGACTCACTGACTCACTGAACTTGAACTCACTGACTGACTCCACTGACTCACTGACTGACTGACTGACTGACTGACTGACTCACTGAACTGACTGACTGACTGACTGACTGACTGACTGACTGACTGACTGATTGGACTGACTCACTGAACTGACTGACTGACTGACTGACTGACTGACTCACTGACTGACTGACTGACTGACTGATGACTGACTGACGTGACTGACTTGACTGACTGACTGACTGACATGACTGACTGACTGACTGACTGACTGACTGACTGAACTGACTGACGACTGACTGACTGACTTGACTTGACTGACTGACTGACTGACTGACTGACTGACTGACTGACTGACTGACTGACTGACTGACTGACTGACTTGACTGACTGACTGACTGACTGACTGACTGACTGACTGACTGACTGACTGACTGAATGACTGAATGACTGACTGACTGACTGACTGACTGACTGACTGACTGACTGACTGACTGACTGACTGACTGACTGACTGACTGACTGCTGACTGACTGACTGACTCTGACTGACTGACTGACTGACTGACTGACTGACTGACTGACTAACTGAACTGGACTTGGGACTGGACTGACCTGATGACTGACTGACTGACTGACTGACTGACTGACTGACTGACTGACTGACTGACTGACTGACTCAATGACTGACTGACTGACTGACTGACTGACTGACTTGACTACTGACTGACTGACTGACTGAACTGACTGACTGACTGACTGACTGACTGACTGACTCACTGACTGACTGACACTGACTGACTGACTGAACTGACTGACTGACTGACTGACTGACTGACTGACTGACTGACTGACTGACTGACTGACTGACTGACTGACTGACTGACTGACTGACTGACTGACTGACTGACTGACTGACTGACTGACTGACTGACTGACTGACTGGACTGACTGACTGACTGACTGACTGACTGACTGACTGACTGACTGACTGACTGACTGACTGACGACTGACTGACTGACTGACTGACTGACTGACTGACTGACTGACTGACTGACTGACTGACTGACTGACTGACTGACTGACTGACTGACTGACCTGACTGACTGACTGACTGACTGACTGACTGACTGACTGACTCTGACTGACTGACTGACTGACTGACTGACTGACTGACTGACTGACTGACTGACTGACTGACTGACTGACTGACTGACTTGGACTGACTGACTGACTGACTGACTGACTGACTGACTGACTGACTGACTGACTGACTGACTGACTGACTGACTGACTGACTGACTGACTGACTGACTGACTGACTGACTGTGACTGACTGACTGACTGACTGACTGACTGACTGACTGACTGACTGACTGACTGACTGACTGACTGACTGACTGACTGACTGACTGACTGACTGACTGACTGACTGACTGACTGACTGACTGACTGACTGACTGACTGACTGACTGACTGACTGACTGACTGACTGACTGACTGATGACTGACTGACTGACTGACTGACTGACTGACTGGACTGACTGACTGACTGACTGACTGACTGACTGACTGACTGACTGACTGACTGACTGACTGACTGACTGACTGACTGACTGACTGACTGACTGACTGACTGACTGACTGACTGACTGACTGACTGACTGACTGACTGACTGACTGACTGACTGACTGACTGACTGACTGACTGACTGACTGACTGACTGACTGACTGACTGACTGACTGACTGACTGACTGACTGACTGACTGACTGACTGACTGACTGACTTGACTGACTGACTGACTGACTGACTGACTGACTGACTGACTGACTGACTGACTGACTCACTGACTGACTGACTGACTGACTGACTGACTGACTGACTGACTGACTGACTGACTGACTGACTGACTGACTGACTGACTGACTGACTGACTGACTGACTGACTGACTGACTGACTGACTGACTGACTGACTGACTGACTGACTCACTGACTGACTGACTGACTGACTCTGACTGACTGACTGACTGACTGACTGACTGACTGACTGACTGACTGACTGAACTGACTGACTGACTGACTGACTGACTGACTGACTGACTGACTGACTGACTGACTGACTGACTGACTGACTGACTGACTGACTGACTGACTGACTGACTGACTGACTGACTGACTGACTGACTGACTGACTGACTGACTGACTGACTGACTGACTGACTGACTGACTGACTGACTGACTGACTGACTGACTGACTGACTGACTGACTGACTGACTGACTGACTGACTGACTGACTGACTGACTGACTGACTGACTGACTGACTGACTGACTGACTGACTGACTGACTGACTGACTGACTGACTGACTGACTGACTGACTGACTGACTGACTGACTGACTGACTGACTGACTGACTGACTGACTGACTGACTGACTGACTGACTGACTGACTGACTGACTGACTGACTGACTGACTGACTGACTGACTGACTGACTGACTGACTGACTGACTGACTGACTGACTGACTGACTGACTGACTGACTGACTGACTGACTGACTGACTGACTGACTGACTGACTGACTGACTGACTGACTGACTGACTGACTGACTGACTGACTGACTGACTGACTGACTGACTGACTGACTGACTGACTGACTGACTGACTGACTGACTGACTGACTGACTGACTGACTGACTGACTGACTGACTGACTGACTGACTGACTGACTGACTGACTGACTGACTGACTGACTGACTGACTGACTGACTGACTGACTGACTGACTGACTGACTGACTGACTGACTGACTGACTGACTGACTGACTGACTGACTGACTGACTGACTGACTGACTGACTGACTGACTGACTGACTGACTGACTGACTGACTGACTGACTGACTGACTGACTGACTGACTGACTGACTGACTGACTGACTGACTGACTGACTGACTGACTGACTGACTGACTGACTGACTGACTGACTGACTGACTGACTGACTGACTGACTGACTGACTGACTGACTGACTGACTGACTGACTGACTGACTGACTGACTGACTGACTGACTGACTGACTGACTGACTGACTGACTGACTGACTGACTGACTGACTGACTGACTGACTGACTGACTGACTGACTGACTGACTGACTGACTGACTGACTGACTGACTGACTGACTGACTGACTGACTGACTGACTGACTGACTGACTGACTGACTGACTGACTGACTGACTGACTGACTGACTGACTGACTGACTGACTGACTGACTGACTGACTGACTGACTGACTGACTGACTGACTGACTGACTGACTGACTGACTGACTGACTGACTGACTGACTGACTGACTGACTGACTGACTGACTGACTGACTGACTGACTGACTGACTGACTGACTGACTGACTGACTGACTGACTGACTGACTGACTGACTGACTGACTGACTGACTGACTGACTGACTGACTGACTGACTGACTGACTGACTGACTGACTGACTGACTGACTGACTGACTGACTGACTGACTGACTGACTGACTGACTGACTGACTGACTGACTGACTGACTGACTGACTGACTGACTGACTGACTGACTGACTGACTGACTGACTGACTGACTGACTGACTGACTGACTGACTGACTGACTGACTGACTGACTGACTGACTGACTGACTGACTGACTGACTGACTGACTGACTGACTGACTGACTGACTGACTGACTGACTGACTGACTGACTGACTGACTGACTGACTGACTGACTGACTGACTGACTGACTGACTGACTGACTGACTGACTGACTGACTGACTGACTGACTGACTGACTGACTGACTGACTGACTGACTGACTGACTGACTGACTGACTGACTGACTGACTGACTGACTGACTGACTGACTGACTGACTGACTGACTGACTGACTGACTGACTGACTGACTGACTGACTGACTGACTGACTGACTGACTGACTGACTGACTGACTGACTGACTGACTGACTGACTGACTGACTGACTGACTGACTGACTGACTGACTGACTGACTGACTGACTGACTGACTGACTGACTGACTGACTGACTGACTGACTGACTGACTGACTGACTGACTGACTGACTGACTGACTGACTGACTGACTGACTGACTGACTGACTGACTGACTGACTGACTGACTGACTGACTGACTGACTGACTGACTGACTGACTGACTGACTGACTGACTGACTGACTGACTGACTGACTGACTGACTGACTGACTGACTGACTGACTGACTGACTGACTGACTGACTGACTGACTGACTGACTGACTGACTGACTGACTGACTGACTGACTGACTGACTGACTGACTGACTGACTGACTGACTGACTGACTGACTGACTGACTGACTGACTGACTGACTGACTGACTGACTGACTGACTGACTGACTGACTGACTGACTGACTGACTGACTGACTGACTGACTGACTGACTGACTGACTGACTGACTGACTGACTGACTGACTGACTGACTGACTGACTGACTGACTGACTGACTGACTGACTGACTGACTGACTGACTGACTGACTGACTGACTGACTGACTGACTGACTGACTGACTGACTGACTGACTGACTGACTGACTGACTGACTGACTGACTGACTGACTGACTGACTGACTGACTGACTGACTGACTGACTGACTGACTGACTGACTGACTGACTGACTGACTGACTGACTGACTGACTGACTGACTGACTGACTGACTGACTGACTGACTGACTGACTGACTGACTGACTGACTGACTGACTGACTGACTGACTGACTGACTGACTGACTGACTGACTGACTGACTGACTGACTGACTGACTGACTGACTGACTGACTGACTGACTGACTGACTGACTGACTGACTGACTGACTGACTGACTGACTGACTGACTGACTGACTGACTGACTGACTGACTGACTGACTGACTGACTGACTGACTGACTGACTGACTGACTGACTGACTGACTGACTGACTGACTGACTGACTGACTGACTGACTGACTGACTGACTGACTGACTGACTGACTGACTGACTGACTGACTGACTGACTGACTGACTGACTGACTGACTGACTGACTGACTGACTGACTGACTGACTGACTGACTGACTGACTGACTGACTGACTGACTGACTGACTGACTGACTGACTGACTGACTGACTGACTGACTGACTGACTGACTGACTGACTGACTGACTGACTGACTGACTGACTGACTGACTGACTGACTGACTGACTGACTGACTGACTGACTGACTGACTGACTGACTGACTGACTGACTGACTGACTGACTGACTGACTGACTGACTGACTGACTGACTGACTGACTGACTGACTGACTGACTGACTGACTGACTGACTGACTGACTGACTGACTGACTGACTGACTGACTGACTGACTGACTGACTGACTGACTGACTGACTGACTGACTGACTGACTGACTGACTGACTGACTGACTGACTGACTGACTGACTGACTGACTGACTGACTGACTGACTGACTGACTGACTGACTGACTGACTGACTGACTGACTGACTGACTGACTGACTGACTGACTGACTGACTGACTGACTGACTGACTGACTGACTGACTGACTGACTGACTGACTGACTGACTGACTGACTGACTGACTGACTGACTGACTGACTGACTGACTGACTGACTGACTGACTGACTGACTGACTGACTGACTGACTGACTGACTGACTGACTGACTGACTGACTGACTGACTGACTGACTGACTGACTGACTGACTGACTGACTGACTGACTGACTGACTGACTGACTGACTGACTGACTGACTGACTGACTGACTGACTGACTGACTGACTGACTGACTGACTGACTGACTGACTGACTGACTGACTGACTGACTGACTGACTGACTGACTGACTGACTGACTGACTGACTGACTGACTGACTGACTGACTGACTGACTGACTGACTGACTGACTGACTGACTGACTGACTGACTGACTGACTGACTGACTGACTGACTGACTGACTGACTGACTGACTGACTGACTGACTGACTGACTGACTGACTGACTGACTGACTGACTGACTGACTGACTGACTGACTGACTGACTGACTGACTGACTGACTGACTGACTGACTGACTGACTGACTGACTGACTGACTGACTGACTGACTGACTGACTGACTGACTGACTGACTGACTGACTGACTGACTGACTGACTGACTGACTGACTGACTGACTGACTGACTGACTGACTGACTGACTGACTGACTGACTGACTGACTGACTGACTGACTGACTGACTGACTGACTGACTGACTGACTGACTGACTGACTGACTGACTGACTGACTGACTGACTGACTGACTGACTGACTGACTGACTGACTGACTGACTGACTGACTGACTGACTGACTGACTGACTGACTGACTGACTGACTGACTGACTGACTGACTGACTGACTGACTGACTGACTGACTGACTGACTGACTGACTGACTGACTGACTGACTGACTGACTGACTGACTGACTGACTGACTGACTGACTGACTGACTGACTGACTGACTGACTGACTGACTGACTGACTGACTGACTGACTGACTGACTGACTGACTGACTGACTGACTGACTGACTGACTGACTGACTGACTGACTGACTGACTGACTGACTGACTGACTGACTGACTGACTGACTGACTGACTGACTGACTGACTGACTGACTGACTGACTGACTGACTGACTGACTGACTGACTGACTGACTGACTGACTGACTGACTGACTGACTGACTGACTGACTGACTGACTGACTGACTGACTGACTGACTGACTGACTGACTGACTGACTGACTGACTGACTGACTGACTGACTGACTGACTGACTGACTGACTGACTGACTGACTGACTGACTGACTGACTGACTGACTGACTGACTGACTGACTGACTGACTGACTGACTGACTGACTGACTGACTGACTGACTGACTGACTGACTGACTGACTGACTGACTGACTGACTGACTGACTGACTGACTGACTGACTGACTGACTGACTGACTGACTGACTGACTGACTGACTGACTGACTGACTGACTGACTGACTGACTGACTGACTGACTGACTGACTGACTGACTGACTGACTGACTGACTGACTGACTGACTGACTGACTGACTGACTGACTGACTGACTGACTGACTGACTGACTGACTGACTGACTGACTGACTGACTGACTGACTGACTGACTGACTGACTGACTGACTGACTGACTGACTGACTGACTGACTGACTGACTGACTGACTGACTGACTGACTGACTGACTGACTGACTGACTGACTGACTGACTGACTGACTGACTGACTGACTGACTGACTGACTGACTGACTGACTGACTGACTGACTGACTGACTGACTGACTGACTGACTGACTGACTGACTGACTGACTGACTGACTGACTGACTGACTGACTGACTGACTGACTGACTGACTGACTGACTGACTGACTGACTGACTGACTGACTGACTGACTGACTGACTGACTGACTGACTGACTGACTGACTGACTGACTGACTGACTGACTGACTGACTGACTGACTGACTGACTGACTGACTGACTGACTGACTGACTGACTGACTGACTGACTGACTGACTGACTGACTGACTGACTGACTGACTGACTGACTGACTGACTGACTGACTGACTGACTGACTGACTGACTGACTGACTGACTGACTGACTGACTGACTGACTGACTGACTGACTGACTGACTGACTGACTGACTGACTGACTGACTGACTGACTGACTGACTGACTGACTGACTGACTGACTGACTGACTGACTGACTGACTGACTGACTGACTGACTGACTGACTGACTGACTGACTGACTGACTGACTGACTGACTGACTGACTGACTGACTGACTGACTGACTGACTGACTGACTGACTGACTGACTGACTGACTGACTGACTGACTGACTGACTGACTGACTGACTGACTGACTGACTGACTGACTGACTGACTGACTGACTGACTGACTGACTGACTGACTGACTGACTGACTGACTGACTGACTGACTGACTGACTGACTGACTGACTGACTGACTGACTGACTGACTGACTGACTGACTGACTGACTGACTGACTGACTGACTGACTGACTGACTGACTGACTGACTGACTGACTGACTGACTGACTGACTGACTGACTGACTGACTGACTGACTGACTGACTGACTGACTGACTGACTGACTGACTGACTGACTGACTGACTGACTGACTGACTGACTGACTGACTGACTGACTGACTGACTGACTGACTGACTGACTGACTGACTGACTGACTGACTGACTGACTGACTGACTGACTGACTGACTGACTGACTGACTGACTGACTGACTGACTGACTGACTGACTGACTGACTGACTGACTGACTGACTGACTGACTGACTGACTGACTGACTGACTGACTGACTGACTGACTGACTGACTGACTGACTGACTGACTGACTGACTGACTGACTGACTGACTGACTGACTGACTGACTGACTGACTGACTGACTGACTGACTGACTGACTGACTGACTGACTGACTGACTGACTGACTGACTGACTGACTGACTGACTGACTGACTGACTGACTGACTGACTGACTGACTGACTGACTGACTGACTGACTGACTGACTGACTGACTGACTGACTGACTGACTGACTGACTGACTGACTGACTGACTGACTGACTGACTGACTGACTGACTGACTGACTGACTGACTGACTGACTGACTGACTGACTGACTGACTGACTGACTGACTGACTGACTGACTGACTGACTGACTGACTGACTGACTGACTGACTGACTGACTGACTGACTGACTGACTGACTGACTGACTGACTGACTGACTGACTGACTGACTGACTGACTGACTGACTGACTGACTGACTGACTGACTGACTGACTGACTGACTGACTGACTGACTGACTGACTGACTGACTGACTGACTGACTGACTGACTGACTGACTGACTGACTGACTGACTGACTGACTGACTGACTGACTGACTGACTGACTGACTGACTGACTGACTGACTGACTGACTGACTGACTGACTGACTGACTGACTGACTGACTGACTGACTGACTGACTGACTGACTGACTGACTGACTGACTGACTGACTGACTGACTGACTGACTGACTGACTGACTGACTGACTGACTGACTGACTGACTGACTGACTGACTGACTGACTGACTGACTGACTGACTGACTGACTGACTGACTGACTGACTGACTGACTGACTGACTGACTGACTGACTGACTGACTGACTGACTGACTGACTGACTGACTGACTGACTGACTGACTGACTGACTGACTGACTGACTGACTGACTGACTGACTGACTGACTGACTGACTGACTGACTGACTGACTGACTGACTGACTGACTGACTGACTGACTGACTGACTGACTGACTGACTGACTGACTGACTGACTGACTGACTGACTGACTGACTGACTGACTGACTGACTGACTGACTGACTGACTGACTGACTGACTGACTGACTGACTGACTGACTGACTGACTGACTGACTGACTGACTGACTGACTGACTGACTGACTGACTGACTGACTGACTGACTGACTGACTGACTGACTGACTGACTGACTGACTGACTGACTGACTGACTGACTGACTGACTGACTGACTGACTGACTGACTGACTGACTGACTGACTGACTGACTGACTGACTGACTGACTGACTGACTGACTGACTGACTGACTGACTGACTGACTGACTGACTGACTGACTGACTGACTGACTGACTGACTGACTGACTGACTGACTGACTGACTGACTGACTGACTGACTGACTGACTGACTGACTGACTGACTGACTGACTGACTGACTGACTGACTGACTGACTGACTGACTGACTGACTGACTGACTGACTGACTGACTGACTGACTGACTGACTGACTGACTGACTGACTGACTGACTGACTGACTGACTGACTGACTGACTGACTGACTGACTGACTGACTGACTGACTGACTGACTGACTGACTGACTGACTGACTGACTGACTGACTGACTGACTGACTGACTGACTGACTGACTGACTGACTGACTGACTGACTGACTGACTGACTGACTGACTGACTGACTGACTGACTGACTGACTGACTGACTGACTGACTGACTGACTGACTGACTGACTGACTGACTGACTGACTGACTGACTGACTGACTGACTGACTGACTGACTGACTGACTGACTGACTGACTGACTGACTGACTGACTGACTGACTGACTGACTGACTGACTGACTGACTGACTGACTGACTGACTGACTGACTGACTGACTGACTGACTGACTGACTGACTGACTGACTGACTGACTGACTGACTGACTGACTGACTGACTGACTGACTGACTGACTGACTGACTGACTGACTGACTGACTGACTGACTGACTGACTGACTGACTGACTGACTGACTGACTGACTGACTGACTGACTGACTGACTGACTGACTGACTGACTGACTGACTGACTGACTGACTGACTGACTGACTGACTGACTGACTGACTGACTGACTGACTGACTGACTGACTGACTGACTGACTGACTGACTGACTGACTGACTGACTGACTGACTGACTGACTGACTGACTGACTGACTGACTGACTGACTGACTGACTGACTGACTGACTGACTGACTGACTGACTGACTGACTGACTGACTGACTGACTGACTGACTGACTGACTGACTGACTGACTGACTGACTGACTGACTGACTGACTGACTGACTGACTGACTGACTGACTGACTGACTGACTGACTGACTGACTGACTGACTGACTGACTGACTGACTGACTGACTGACTGACTGACTGACTGACTGACTGACTGACTGACTGACTGACTGACTGACTGACTGACTGACTGACTGACTGACTGACTGACTGACTGACTGACTGACTGACTGACTGACTGACTGACTGACTGACTGACTGACTGACTGACTGACTGACTGACTGACTGACTGACTGACTGACTGACTGACTGACTGACTGACTGACTGACTGACTGACTGACTGACTGACTGACTGACTGACTGACTGACTGACTGACTGACTGACTGACTGACTGACTGACTGACTGACTGACTGACTGACTGACTGACTGACTGACTGACTGACTGACTGACTGACTGACTGACTGACTGACTGACTGACTGACTGACTGACTGACTGACTGACTGACTGACTGACTGACTGACTGACTGACTGACTGACTGACTGACTGACTGACTGACTGACTGACTGACTGACTGACTGACTGACTGACTGACTGACTGACTGACTGACTGACTGACTGACTGACTGACTGACTGACTGACTGACTGACTGACTGACTGACTGACTGACTGACTGACTGACTGACTGACTGACTGACTGACTGACTGACTGACTGACTGACTGACTGACTGACTGACTGACTGACTGACTGACTGACTGACTGACTGACTGACTGACTGACTGACTGACTGACTGACTGACTGACTGACTGACTGACTGACTGACTGACTGACTGACTGACTGACTGACTGACTGACTGACTGACTGACTGACTGACTGACTGACTGACTGACTGACTGACTGACTGACTGACTGACTGACTGACTGACTGACTGACTGACTGACTGACTGACTGACTGACTGACTGACTGACTGACTGACTGACTGACTGACTGACTGACTGACTGACTGACTGACTGACTGACTGACTGACTGACTGACTGACTGACTGACTGACTGACTGACTGACTGACTGACTGACTGACTGACTGACTGACTGACTGACTGACTGACTGACTGACTGACTGACTGACTGACTGACTGACTGACTGACTGACTGACTGACTGACTGACTGACTGACTGACTGACTGACTGACTGACTGACTGACTGACTGACTGACTGACTGACTGACTGACTGACTGACTGACTGACTGACTGACTGACTGACTGACTGACTGACTGACTGACTGACTGACTGACTGACTGACTGACTGACTGACTGACTGACTGACTGACTGACTGACTGACTGACTGACTGACTGACTGACTGACTGACTGACTGACTGACTGACTGACTGACTGACTGACTGACTGACTGACTGACTGACTGACTGACTGACTGACTGACTGACTGACTGACTGACTGACTGACTGACTGACTGACTGACTGACTGACTGACTGACTGACTGACTGACTGACTGACTGACTGACTGACTGACTGACTGACTGACTGACTGACTGACTGACTGACTGACTGACTGACTGACTGACTGACTGACTGACTGACTGACTGACTGACTGACTGACTGACTGACTGACTGACTGACTGACTGACTGACTGACTGACTGACTGACTGACTGACTGACTGACTGACTGACTGACTGACTGACTGACTGACTGACTGACTGACTGACTGACTGACTGACTGACTGACTGACTGACTGACTGACTGACTGACTGACTGACTGACTGACTGACTGACTGACTGACTGACTGACTGACTGACTGACTGACTGACTGACTGACTGACTGACTGACTGACTGACTGACTGACTGACTGACTGACTGACTGACTGACTGACTGACTGACTGACTGACTGACTGACTGACTGACTGACTGACTGACTGACTGACTGACTGACTGACTGACTGACTGACTGACTGACTGACTGACTGACTGACTGACTGACTGACTGACTGACTGACTGACTGACTGACTGACTGACTGACTGACTGACTGACTGACTGACTGACTGACTGACTGACTGACTGACTGACTGACTGACTGACTGACTGACTGACTGACTGACTGACTGACTGACTGACTGACTGACTGACTGACTGACTGACTGACTGACTGACTGACTGACTGACTGACTGACTGACTGACTGACTGACTGACTGACTGACTGACTGACTGACTGACTGACTGACTGACTGACTGACTGACTGACTGACTGACTGACTGACTGACTGACTGACTGACTGACTGACTGACTGACTGACTGACTGACTGACTGACTGACTGACTGACTGACTGACTGACTGACTGACTGACTGACTGACTGACTGACTGACTGACTGACTGACTGACTGACTGACTGACTGACTGACTGACTGACTGACTGACTGACTGACTGACTGACTGACTGACTGACTGACTGACTGACTGACTGACTGACTGACTGACTGACTGACTGACTGACTGACTGACTGACTGACTGACTGACTGACTGACTGACTGACTGACTGACTGACTGACTGACTGACTGACTGACTGACTGACTGACTGACTGACTGACTGACTGACTGACTGACTGACTGACTGACTGACTGACTGACTGACTGACTGACTGACTGACTGACTGACTGACTGACTGACTGACTGACTGACTGACTGACTGACTGACTGACTGACTGACTGACTGACTGACTGACTGACTGACTGACTGACTGACTGACTGACTGACTGACTGACTGACTGACTGACTGACTGACTGACTGACTGACTGACTGACTGACTGACTGACTGACTGACTGACTGACTGACTGACTGACTGACTGACTGACTGACTGACTGACTGACTGACTGACTGACTGACTGACTGACTGACTGACTGACTGACTGACTGACTGACTGACTGACTGACTGACTGACTGACTGACTGACTGACTGACTGACTGACTGACTGACTGACTGACTGACTGACTGACTGACTGACTGACTGACTGACTGACTGACTGACTGACTGACTGACTGACTGACTGACTGACTGACTGACTGACTGACTGACTGACTGACTGACTGACTGACTGACTGACTGACTGACTGACTGACTGACTGACTGACTGACTGACTGACTGACTGACTGACTGACTGACTGACTGACTGACTGACTGACTGACTGACTGACTGACTGACTGACTGACTGACTGACTGACTGACTGACTGACTGACTGACTGACTGACTGACTGACTGACTGACTGACTGACTGACTGACTGACTGACTGACTGACTGACTGACTGACTGACTGACTGACTGACTGACTGACTGACTGACTGACTGACTGACTGACTGACTGACTGACTGACTGACTGACTGACTGACTGACTGACTGACTGACTGACTGACTGACTGACTGACTGACTGACTGACTGACTGACTGACTGACTGACTGACTGACTGACTGACTGACTGACTGACTGACTGACTGACTGACTGACTGACTGACTGACTGACTGACTGACTGACTGACTGACTGACTGACTGACTGACTGACTGACTGACTGACTGACTGACTGACTGACTGACTGACTGACTGACTGACTGACTGACTGACTGACTGACTGACTGACTGACTGACTGACTGACTGACTGACTGACTGACTGACTGACTGACTGACTGACTGACTGACTGACTGACTGACTGACTGACTGACTGACTGACTGACTGACTGACTGACTGACTGACTGACTGACTGACTGACTGACTGACTGACTGACTGACTGACTGACTGACTGACTGACTGACTGACTGACTGACTGACTGACTGACTGACTGACTGACTGACTGACTGACTGACTGACTGACTGACTGACTGACTGACTGACTGACTGACTGACTGACTGACTGACTGACTGACTGACTGACTGACTGACTGACTGACTGACTGACTGACTGACTGACTGACTGACTGACTGACTGACTGACTGACTGACTGACTGACTGACTGACTGACTGACTGACTGACTGACTGACTGACTGACTGACTGACTGACTGACTGACTGACTGACTGACTGACTGACTGACTGACTGACTGACTGACTGACTGACTGACTGACTGACTGACTGACTGACTGACTGACTGACTGACTGACTGACTGACTGACTGACTGACTGACTGACTGACTGACTGACTGACTGACTGACTGACTGACTGACTGACTGACTGACTGACTGACTGACTGACTGACTGACTGACTGACTGACTGACTGACTGACTGACTGACTGACTGACTGACTGACTGACTGACTGACTGACTGACTGACTGACTGACTGACTGACTGACTGACTGACTGACTGACTGACTGACTGACTGACTGACTGACTGACTGACTGACTGACTGACTGACTGACTGACTGACTGACTGACTGACTGACTGACTGACTGACTGACTGACTGACTGACTGACTGACTGACTGACTGACTGACTGACTGACTGACTGACTGACTGACTGACTGACTGACTGACTGACTGACTGACTGACTGACTGACTGACTGACTGACTGACTGACTGACTGACTGACTGACTGACTGACTGACTGACTGACTGACTGACTGACTGACTGACTGACTGACTGACTGACTGACTGACTGACTGACTGACTGACTGACTGACTGACTGACTGACTGACTGACTGACTGACTGACTGACTGACTGACTGACTGACTGACTGACTGACTGACTGACTGACTGACTGACTGACTGACTGACTGACTGACTGACTGACTGACTGACTGACTGACTGACTGACTGACTGACTGACTGACTGACTGACTGACTGACTGACTGACTGACTGACTGACTGACTGACTGACTGACTGACTGACTGACTGACTGACTGACTGACTGACTGACTGACTGACTGACTGACTGACTGACTGACTGACTGACTGACTGACTGACTGACTGACTGACTGACTGACTGACTGACTGACTGACTGACTGACTGACTGACTGACTGACTGACTGACTGACTGACTGACTGACTGACTGACTGACTGACTGACTGACTGACTGACTGACTGACTGACTGACTGACTGACTGACTGACTGACTGACTGACTGACTGACTGACTGACTGACTGACTGACTGACTGACTGACTGACTGACTGACTGACTGACTGACTGACTGACTGACTGACTGACTGACTGACTGACTGACTGACTGACTGACTGACTGACTGACTGACTGACTGACTGACTGACTGACTGACTGACTGACTGACTGACTGACTGACTGACTGACTGACTGACTGACTGACTGACTGACTGACTGACTGACTGACTGACTGACTGACTGACTGACTGACTGACTGACTGACTGACTGACTGACTGACTGACTGACTGACTGACTGACTGACTGACTGACTGACTGACTGACTGACTGACTGACTGACTGACTGACTGACTGACTGACTGACTGACTGACTGACTGACTGACTGACTGACTGACTGACTGACTGACTGACTGACTGACTGACTGACTGACTGACTGACTGACTGACTGACTGACTGACTGACTGACTGACTGACTGACTGACTGACTGACTGACTGACTGACTGACTGACTGACTGACTGACTGACTGACTGACTGACTGACTGACTGACTGACTGACTGACTGACTGACTGACTGACTGACTGACTGACTGACTGACTGACTGACTGACTGACTGACTGACTGACTGACTGACTGACTGACTGACTGACTGACTGACTGACTGACTGACTGACTGACTGACTGACTGACTGACTGACTGACTGACTGACTGACTGACTGACTGACTGACTGACTGACTGACTGACTGACTGACTGACTGACTGACTGACTGACTGACTGACTGACTGACTGACTGACTGACTGACTGACTGACTGACTGACTGACTGACTGACTGACTGACTGACTGACTGACTGACTGACTGACTGACTGACTGACTGACTGACTGACTGACTGACTGACTGACTGACTGACTGACTGACTGACTGACTGACTGACTGACTGACTGACTGACTGACTGACTGACTGACTGACTGACTGACTGACTGACTGACTGACTGACTGACTGACTGACTGACTGACTGACTGACTGACTGACTGACTGACTGACTGACTGACTGACTGACTGACTGACTGACTGACTGACTGACTGACTGACTGACTGACTGACTGACTGACTGACTGACTGACTGACTGACTGACTGACTGACTGACTGACTGACTGACTGACTGACTGACTGACTGACTGACTGACTGACTGACTGACTGACTGACTGACTGACTGACTGACTGACTGACTGACTGACTGACTGACTGACTGACTGACTGACTGACTGACTGACTGACTGACTGACTGACTGACTGACTGACTGACTGACTGACTGACTGACTGACTGACTGACTGACTGACTGACTGACTGACTGACTGACTGACTGACTGACTGACTGACTGACTGACTGACTGACTGACTGACTGACTGACTGACTGACTGACTGACTGACTGACTGACTGACTGACTGACTGACTGACTGACTGACTGACTGACTGACTGACTGACTGACTGACTGACTGACTGACTGACTGACTGACTGACTGACTGACTGACTGACTGACTGACTGACTGACTGACTGACTGACTGACTGACTGACTGACTGACTGACTGACTGACTGACTGACTGACTGACTGACTGACTGACTGACTGACTGACTGACTGACTGACTGACTGACTGACTGACTGACTGACTGACTGACTGACTGACTGACTGACTGACTGACTGACTGACTGACTGACTGACTGACTGACTGACTGACTGACTGACTGACTGACTGACTGACTGACTGACTGACTGACTGACTGACTGACTGACTGACTGACTGACTGACTGACTGACTGACTGACTGACTGACTGACTGACTGACTGACTGACTGACTGACTGACTGACTGACTGACTGACTGACTGACTGACTGACTGACTGACTGACTGACTGACTGACTGACTGACTGACTGACTGACTGACTGACTGACTGACTGACTGACTGACTGACTGACTGACTGACTGACTGACTGACTGACTGACTGACTGACTGACTGACTGACTGACTGACTGACTGACTGACTGACTGACTGACTGACTGACTGACTGACTGACTGACTGACTGACTGACTGACTGACTGACTGACTGACTGACTGACTGACTGACTGACTGACTGACTGACTGACTGACTGACTGACTGACTGACTGACTGACTGACTGACTGACTGACTGACTGACTGACTGACTGACTGACTGACTGACTGACTGACTGACTGACTGACTGACTGACTGACTGACTGACTGACTGACTGACTGACTGACTGACTGACTGACTGACTGACTGACTGACTGACTGACTGACTGACTGACTGACTGACTGACTGACTGACTGACTGACTGACTGACTGACTGACTGACTGACTGACTGACTGACTGACTGACTGACTGACTGACTGACTGACTGACTGACTGACTGACTGACTGACTGACTGACTGACTGACTGACTGACTGACTGACTGACTGACTGACTGACTGACTGACTGACTGACTGACTGACTGACTGACTGACTGACTGACTGACTGACTGACTGACTGACTGACTGACTGACTGACTGACTGACTGACTGACTGACTGACTGACTGACTGACTGACTGACTGACTGACTGACTGACTGACTGACTGACTGACTGACTGACTGACTGACTGACTGACTGACTGACTGACTGACTGACTGACTGACTGACTGACTGACTGACTGACTGACTGACTGACTGACTGACTGACTGACTGACTGACTGACTGACTGACTGACTGACTGACTGACTGACTGACTGACTGACTGACTGACTGACTGACTGACTGACTGACTGACTGACTGACTGACTGACTGACTGACTGACTGACTGACTGACTGACTGACTGACTGACTGACTGACTGACTGACTGACTGACTGACTGACTGACTGACTGACTGACTGACTGACTGACTGACTGACTGACTGACTGACTGACTGACTGACTGACTGACTGACTGACTGACTGACTGACTGACTGACTGACTGACTGACTGACTGACTGACTGACTGACTGACTGACTGACTGACTGACTGACTGACTGACTGACTGACTGACTGACTGACTGACTGACTGACTGACTGACTGACTGACTGACTGACTGACTGACTGACTGACTGACTGACTGACTGACTGACTGACTGACTGACTGACTGACTGACTGACTGACTGACTGACTGACTGACTGACTGACTGACTGACTGACTGACTGACTGACTGACTGACTGACTGACTGACTGACTGACTGACTGACTGACTGACTGACTGACTGACTGACTGACTGACTGACTGACTGACTGACTGACTGACTGACTGACTGACTGACTGACTGACTGACTGACTGACTGACTGACTGACTGACTGACTGACTGACTGACTGACTGACTGACTGACTGACTGACTGACTGACTGACTGACTGACTGACTGACTGACTGACTGACTGACTGACTGACTGACTGACTGACTGACTGACTGACTGACTGACTGACTGACTGACTGACTGACTGACTGACTGACTGACTGACTGACTGACTGACTGACTGACTGACTGACTGACTGACTGACTGACTGACTGACTGACTGACTGACTGACTGACTGACTGACTGACTGACTGACTGACTGACTGACTGACTGACTGACTGACTGACTGACTGACTGACTGACTGACTGACTGACTGACTGACTGACTGACTGACTGACTGACTGACTGACTGACTGACTGACTGACTGACTGACTGACTGACTGACTGACTGACTGACTGACTGACTGACTGACTGACTGACTGACTGACTGACTGACTGACTGACTGACTGACTGACTGACTGACTGACTGACTGACTGACTGACTGACTGACTGACTGACTGACTGACTGACTGACTGACTGACTGACTGACTGACTGACTGACTGACTGACTGACTGACTGACTGACTGACTGACTGACTGACTGACTGACTGACTGACTGACTGACTGACTGACTGACTGACTGACTGACTGACTGACTGACTGACTGACTGACTGACTGACTGACTGACTGACTGACTGACTGACTGACTGACTGACTGACTGACTGACTGACTGACTGACTGACTGACTGACTGACTGACTGACTGACTGACTGACTGACTGACTGACTGACTGACTGACTGACTGACTGACTGACTGACTGACTGACTGACTGACTGACTGACTGACTGACTGACTGACTGACTGACTGACTGACTGACTGACTGACTGACTGACTGACTGACTGACTGACTGACTGACTGACTGACTGACTGACTGACTGACTGACTGACTGACTGACTGACTGACTGACTGACTGACTGACTGACTGACTGACTGACTGACTGACTGACTGACTGACTGACTGACTGACTGACTGACTGACTGACTGACTGACTGACTGACTGACTGACTGACTGACTGACTGACTGACTGACTGACTGACTGACTGACTGACTGACTGACTGACTGACTGACTGACTGACTGACTGACTGACTGACTGACTGACTGACTGACTGACTGACTGACTGACTGACTGACTGACTGACTGACTGACTGACTGACTGACTGACTGACTGACTGACTGACTGACTGACTGACTGACTGACTGACTGACTGACTGACTGACTGACTGACTGACTGACTGACTGACTGACTGACTGACTGACTGACTGACTGACTGACTGACTGACTGACTGACTGACTGACTGACTGACTGACTGACTGACTGACTGACTGACTGACTGACTGACTGACTGACTGACTGACTGACTGACTGACTGACTGACTGACTGACTGACTGACTGACTGACTGACTGACTGACTGACTGACTGACTGACTGACTGACTGACTGACTGACTGACTGACTGACTGACTGACTGACTGACTGACTGACTGACTGACTGACTGACTGACTGACTGACTGACTGACTGACTGACTGACTGACTGACTGACTGACTGACTGACTGACTGACTGACTGACTGACTGACTGACTGACTGACTGACTGACTGACTGACTGACTGACTGACTGACTGACTGACTGACTGACTGACTGACTGACTGACTGACTGACTGACTGACTGACTGACTGACTGACTGACTGACTGACTGACTGACTGACTGACTGACTGACTGACTGACTGACTGACTGACTGACTGACTGACTGACTGACTGACTGACTGACTGACTGACTGACTGACTGACTGACTGACTGACTGACTGACTGACTGACTGACTGACTGACTGACTGACTGACTGACTGACTGACTGACTGACTGACTGACTGACTGACTGACTGACTGACTGACTGACTGACTGACTGACTGACTGACTGACTGACTGACTGACTGACTGACTGACTGACTGACTGACTGACTGACTGACTGACTGACTGACTGACTGACTGACTGACTGACTGACTGACTGACTGACTGACTGACTGACTGACTGACTGACTGACTGACTGACTGACTGACTGACTGACTGACTGACTGACTGACTGACTGACTGACTGACTGACTGACTGACTGACTGACTGACTGACTGACTGACTGACTGACTGACTGACTGACTGACTGACTGACTGACTGACTGACTGACTGACTGACTGACTGACTGACTGACTGACTGACTGACTGACTGACTGACTGACTGACTGACTGACTGACTGACTGACTGACTGACTGACTGACTGACTGACTGACTGACTGACTGACTGACTGACTGACTGACTGACTGACTGACTGACTGACTGACTGACTGACTGACTGACTGACTGACTGACTGACTGACTGACTGACTGACTGACTGACTGACTGACTGACTGACTGACTGACTGACTGACTGACTGACTGACTGACTGACTGACTGACTGACTGACTGACTGACTGACTGACTGACTGACTGACTGACTGACTGACTGACTGACTGACTGACTGACTGACTGACTGACTGACTGACTGACTGACTGACTGACTGACTGACTGACTGACTGACTGACTGACTGACTGACTGACTGACTGACTGACTGACTGACTGACTGACTGACTGACTGACTGACTGACTGACTGACTGACTGACTGACTGACTGACTGACTGACTGACTGACTGACTGACTGACTGACTGACTGACTGACTGACTGACTGACTGACTGACTGACTGACTGACTGACTGACTGACTGACTGACTGACTGACTGACTGACTGACTGACTGACTGACTGACTGACTGACTGACTGACTGACTGACTGACTGACTGACTGACTGACTGACTGACTGACTGACTGACTGACTGACTGACTGACTGACTGACTGACTGACTGACTGACTGACTGACTGACTGACTGACTGACTGACTGACTGACTGACTGACTGACTGACTGACTGACTGACTGACTGACTGACTGACTGACTGACTGACTGACTGACTGACTGACTGACTGACTGACTGACTGACTGACTGACTGACTGACTGACTGACTGACTGACTGACTGACTGACTGACTGACTGACTGACTGACTGACTGACTGACTGACTGACTGACTGACTGACTGACTGACTGACTGACTGACTGACTGACTGACTGACTGACTGACTGACTGACTGACTGACTGACTGACTGACTGACTGACTGACTGACTGACTGACTGACTGACTGACTGACTGACTGACTGACTGACTGACTGACTGACTGACTGACTGACTGACTGACTGACTGACTGACTGACTGACTGACTGACTGACTGACTGACTGACTGACTGACTGACTGACTGACTGACTGACTGACTGACTGACTGACTGACTGACTGACTGACTGACTGACTGACTGACTGACTGACTGACTGACTGACTGACTGACTGACTGACTGACTGACTGACTGACTGACTGACTGACTGACTGACTGACTGACTGACTGACTGACTGACTGACTGACTGACTGACTGACTGACTGACTGACTGACTGACTGACTGACTGACTGACTGACTGACTGACTGACTGACTGACTGACTGACTGACTGACTGACTGACTGACTGACTGACTGACTGACTGACTGACTGACTGACTGACTGACTGACTGACTGACTGACTGACTGACTGACTGACTGACTGACTGACTGACTGACTGACTGACTGACTGACTGACTGACTGACTGACTGACTGACTGACTGACTGACTGACTGACTGACTGACTGACTGACTGACTGACTGACTGACTGACTGACTGACTGACTGACTGACTGACTGACTGACTGACTGACTGACTGACTGACTGACTGACTGACTGACTGACTGACTGACTGACTGACTGACTGACTGACTGACTGACTGACTGACTGACTGACTGACTGACTGACTGACTGACTGACTGACTGACTGACTGACTGACTGACTGACTGACTGACTGACTGACTGACTGACTGACTGACTGACTGACTGACTGACTGACTGACTGACTGACTGACTGACTGACTGACTGACTGACTGACTGACTGACTGACTGACTGACTGACTGACTGACTGACTGACTGACTGACTGACTGACTGACTGACTGACTGACTGACTGACTGACTGACTGACTGACTGACTGACTGACTGACTGACTGACTGACTGACTGACTGACTGACTGACTGACTGACTGACTGACTGACTGACTGACTGACTGACTGACTGACTGACTGACTGACTGACTGACTGACTGACTGACTGACTGACTGACTGACTGACTGACTGACTGACTGACTGACTGACTGACTGACTGACTGACTGACTGACTGACTGACTGACTGACTGACTGACTGACTGACTGACTGACTGACTGACTGACTGACTGACTGACTGACTGACTGACTGACTGACTGACTGACTGACTGACTGACTGACTGACTGACTGACTGACTGACTGACTGACTGACTGACTGACTGACTGACTGACTGACTGACTGACTGACTGACTGACTGACTGACTGACTGACTGACTGACTGACTGACTGACTGACTGACTGACTGACTGACTGACTGACTGACTGACTGACTGACTGACTGACTGACTGACTGACTGACTGACTGACTGACTGACTGACTGACTGACTGACTGACTGACTGACTGACTGACTGACTGACTGACTGACTGACTGACTGACTGACTGACTGACTGACTGACTGACTGACTGACTGACTGACTGACTGACTGACTGACTGACTGACTGACTGACTGACTGACTGACTGACTGACTGACTGACTGACTGACTGACTGACTGACTGACTGACTGACTGACTGACTGACTGACTGACTGACTGACTGACTGACTGACTGACTGACTGACTGACTGACTGACTGACTGACTGACTGACTGACTGACTGACTGACTGACTGACTGACTGACTGACTGACTGACTGACTGACTGACTGACTGACTGACTGACTGACTGACTGACTGACTGACTGACTGACTGACTGACTGACTGACTGACTGACTGACTGACTGACTGACTGACTGACTGACTGACTGACTGACTGACTGACTGACTGACTGACTGACTGACTGACTGACTGACTGACTGACTGACTGACTGACTGACTGACTGACTGACTGACTGACTGACTGACTGACTGACTGACTGACTGACTGACTGACTGACTGACTGACTGACTGACTGACTGACTGACTGACTGACTGACTGACTGACTGACTGACTGACTGACTGACTGACTGACTGACTGACTGACTGACTGACTGACTGACTGACTGACTGACTGACTGACTGACTGACTGACTGACTGACTGACTGACTGACTGACTGACTGACTGACTGACTGACTGACTGACTGACTGACTGACTGACTGACTGACTGACTGACTGACTGACTGACTGACTGACTGACTGACTGACTGACTGACTGACTGACTGACTGACTGACTGACTGACTGACTGACTGACTGACTGACTGACTGACTGACTGACTGACTGACTGACTGACTGACTGACTGACTGACTGACTGACTGACTGACTGACTGACTGACTGACTGACTGACTGACTGACTGACTGACTGACTGACTGACTGACTGACTGACTGACTGACTGACTGACTGACTGACTGACTGACTGACTGACTGACTGACTGACTGACTGACTGACTGACTGACTGACTGACTGACTGACTGACTGACTGACTGACTGACTGACTGACTGACTGACTGACTGACTGACTGACTGACTGACTGACTGACTGACTGACTGACTGACTGACTGACTGACTGACTGACTGACTGACTGACTGACTGACTGACTGACTGACTGACTGACTGACTGACTGACTGACTGACTGACTGACTGACTGACTGACTGACTGACTGACTGACTGACTGACTGACTGACTGACTGACTGACTGACTGACTGACTGACTGACTGACTGACTGACTGACTGACTGACTGACTGACTGACTGACTGACTGACTGACTGACTGACTGACTGACTGACTGACTGACTGACTGACTGACTGACTGACTGACTGACTGACTGACTGACTGACTGACTGACTGACTGACTGACTGACTGACTGACTGACTGACTGACTGACTGACTGACTGACTGACTGACTGACTGACTGACTGACTGACTGACTGACTGACTGACTGACTGACTGACTGACTGACTGACTGACTGACTGACTGACTGACTGACTGACTGACTGACTGACTGACTGACTGACTGACTGACTGACTGACTGACTGACTGACTGACTGACTGACTGACTGACTGACTGACTGACTGACTGACTGACTGACTGACTGACTGACTGACTGACTGACTGACTGACTGACTGACTGACTGACTGACTGACTGACTGACTGACTGACTGACTGACTGACTGACTGACTGACTGACTGACTGACTGACTGACTGACTGACTGACTGACTGACTGACTGACTGACTGACTGACTGACTGACTGACTGACTGACTGACTGACTGACTGACTGACTGACTGACTGACTGACTGACTGACTGACTGACTGACTGACTGACTGACTGACTGACTGACTGACTGACTGACTGACTGACTGACTGACTGACTGACTGACTGACTGACTGACTGACTGACTGACTGACTGACTGACTGACTGACTGACTGACTGACTGACTGACTGACTGACTGACTGACTGACTGACTGACTGACTGACTGACTGACTGACTGACTGACTGACTGACTGACTGACTGACTGACTGACTGACTGACTGACTGACTGACTGACTGACTGACTGACTGACTGACTGACTGACTGACTGACTGACTGACTGACTGACTGACTGACTGACTGACTGACTGACTGACTGACTGACTGACTGACTGACTGACTGACTGACTGACTGACTGACTGACTGACTGACTGACTGACTGACTGACTGACTGACTGACTGACTGACTGACTGACTGACTGACTGACTGACTGACTGACTGACTGACTGACTGACTGACTGACTGACTGACTGACTGACTGACTGACTGACTGACTGACTGACTGACTGACTGACTGACTGACTGACTGACTGACTGACTGACTGACTGACTGACTGACTGACTGACTGACTGACTGACTGACTGACTGACTGACTGACTGACTGACTGACTGACTGACTGACTGACTGACTGACTGACTGACTGACTGACTGACTGACTGACTGACTGACTGACTGACTGACTGACTGACTGACTGACTGACTGACTGACTGACTGACTGACTGACTGACTGACTGACTGACTGACTGACTGACTGACTGACTGACTGACTGACTGACTGACTGACTGACTGACTGACTGACTGACTGACTGACTGACTGACTGACTGACTGACTGACTGACTGACTGACTGACTGACTGACTGACTGACTGACTGACTGACTGACTGACTGACTGACTGACTGACTGACTGACTGACTGACTGACTGACTGACTGACTGACTGACTGACTGACTGACTGACTGACTGACTGACTGACTGACTGACTGACTGACTGACTGACTGACTGACTGACTGACTGACTGACTGACTGACTGACTGACTGACTGACTGACTGACTGACTGACTGACTGACTGACTGACTGACTGACTGACTGACTGACTGACTGACTGACTGACTGACTGACTGACTGACTGACTGACTGACTGACTGACTGACTGACTGACTGACTGACTGACTGACTGACTGACTGACTGACTGACTGACTGACTGACTGACTGACTGACTGACTGACTGACTGACTGACTGACTGACTGACTGACTGACTGACTGACTGACTGACTGACTGACTGACTGACTGACTGACTGACTGACTGACTGACTGACTGACTGACTGACTGACTGACTGACTGACTGACTGACTGACTGACTGACTGACTGACTGACTGACTGACTGACTGACTGACTGACTGACTGACTGACTGACTGACTGACTGACTGACTGACTGACTGACTGACTGACTGACTGACTGACTGACTGACTGACTGACTGACTGACTGACTGACTGACTGACTGACTGACTGACTGACTGACTGACTGACTGACTGACTGACTGACTGACTGACTGACTGACTGACTGACTGACTGACTGACTGACTGACTGACTGACTGACTGACTGACTGACTGACTGACTGACTGACTGACTGACTGACTGACTGACTGACTGACTGACTGACTGACTGACTGACTGACTGACTGACTGACTGACTGACTGACTGACTGACTGACTGACTGACTGACTGACTGACTGACTGACTGACTGACTGACTGACTGACTGACTGACTGACTGACTGACTGACTGACTGACTGACTGACTGACTGACTGACTGACTGACTGACTGACTGACTGACTGACTGACTGACTGACTGACTGACTGACTGACTGACTGACTGACTGACTGACTGACTGACTGACTGACTGACTGACTGACTGACTGACTGACTGACTGACTGACTGACTGACTGACTGACTGACTGACTGACTGACTGACTGACTGACTGACTGACTGACTGACTGACTGACTGACTGACTGACTGACTGACTGACTGACTGACTGACTGACTGACTGACTGACTGACTGACTGACTGACTGACTGACTGACTGACTGACTGACTGACTGACTGACTGACTGACTGACTGACTGACTGACTGACTGACTGACTGACTGACTGACTGACTGACTGACTGACTGACTGACTGACTGACTGACTGACTGACTGACTGACTGACTGACTGACTGACTGACTGACTGACTGACTGACTGACTGACTGACTGACTGACTGACTGACTGACTGACTGACTGACTGACTGACTGACTGACTGACTGACTGACTGACTGACTGACTGACTGACTGACTGACTGACTGACTGACTGACTGACTGACTGACTGACTGACTGACTGACTGACTGACTGACTGACTGACTGACTGACTGACTGACTGACTGACTGACTGACTGACTGACTGACTGACTGACTGACTGACTGACTGACTGACTGACTGACTGACTGACTGACTGACTGACTGACTGACTGACTGACTGACTGACTGACTGACTGACTGACTGACTGACTGACTGACTGACTGACTGACTGACTGACTGACTGACTGACTGACTGACTGACTGACTGACTGACTGACTGACTGACTGACTGACTGACTGACTGACTGACTGACTGACTGACTGACTGACTGACTGACTGACTGACTGACTGACTGACTGACTGACTGACTGACTGACTGACTGACTGACTGACTGACTGACTGACTGACTGACTGACTGACTGACTGACTGACTGACTGACTGACTGACTGACTGACTGACTGACTGACTGACTGACTGACTGACTGACTGACTGACTGACTGACTGACTGACTGACTGACTGACTGACTGACTGACTGACTGACTGACTGACTGACTGACTGACTGACTGACTGACTGACTGACTGACTGACTGACTGACTGACTGACTGACTGACTGACTGACTGACTGACTGACTGACTGACTGACTGACTGACTGACTGACTGACTGACTGACTGACTGACTGACTGACTGACTGACTGACTGACTGACTGACTGACTGACTGACTGACTGACTGACTGACTGACTGACTGACTGACTGACTGACTGACTGACTGACTGACTGACTGACTGACTGACTGACTGACTGACTGACTGACTGACTGACTGACTGACTGACTGACTGACTGACTGACTGACTGACTGACTGACTGACTGACTGACTGACTGACTGACTGACTGACTGACTGACTGACTGACTGACTGACTGACTGACTGACTGACTGACTGACTGACTGACTGACTGACTGACTGACTGACTGACTGACTGACTGACTGACTGACTGACTGACTGACTGACTGACTGACTGACTGACTGACTGACTGACTGACTGACTGACTGACTGACTGACTGACTGACTGACTGACTGACTGACTGACTGACTGACTGACTGACTGACTGACTGACTGACTGACTGACTGACTGACTGACTGACTGACTGACTGACTGACTGACTGACTGACTGACTGACTGACTGACTGACTGACTGACTGACTGACTGACTGACTGACTGACTGACTGACTGACTGACTGACTGACTGACTGACTGACTGACTGACTGACTGACTGACTGACTGACTGACTGACTGACTGACTGACTGACTGACTGACTGACTGACTGACTGACTGACTGACTGACTGACTGACTGACTGACTGACTGACTGACTGACTGACTGACTGACTGACTGACTGACTGACTGACTGACTGACTGACTGACTGACTGACTGACTGACTGACTGACTGACTGACTGACTGACTGACTGACTGACTGACTGACTGACTGACTGACTGACTGACTGACTGACTGACTGACTGACTGACTGACTGACTGACTGACTGACTGACTGACTGACTGACTGACTGACTGACTGACTGACTGACTGACTGACTGACTGACTGACTGACTGACTGACTGACTGACTGACTGACTGACTGACTGACTGACTGACTGACTGACTGACTGACTGACTGACTGACTGACTGACTGACTGACTGACTGACTGACTGACTGACTGACTGACTGACTGACTGACTGACTGACTGACTGACTGACTGACTGACTGACTGACTGACTGACTGACTGACTGACTGACTGACTGACTGACTGACTGACTGACTGACTGACTGACTGACTGACTGACTGACTGACTGACTGACTGACTGACTGACTGACTGACTGACTGACTGACTGACTGACTGACTGACTGACTGACTGACTGACTGACTGACTGACTGACTGACTGACTGACTGACTGACTGACTGACTGACTGACTGACTGACTGACTGACTGACTGACTGACTGACTGACTGACTGACTGACTGACTGACTGACTGACTGACTGACTGACTGACTGACTGACTGACTGACTGACTGACTGACTGACTGACTGACTGACTGACTGACTGACTGACTGACTGACTGACTGACTGACTGACTGACTGACTGACTGACTGACTGACTGACTGACTGACTGACTGACTGACTGACTGACTGACTGACTGACTGACTGACTGACTGACTGACTGACTGACTGACTGACTGACTGACTGACTGACTGACTGACTGACTGACTGACTGACTGACTGACTGACTGACTGACTGACTGACTGACTGACTGACTGACTGACTGACTGACTGACTGACTGACTGACTGACTGACTGACTGACTGACTGACTGACTGACTGACTGACTGACTGACTGACTGACTGACTGACTGACTGACTGACTGACTGACTGACTGACTGACTGACTGACTGACTGACTGACTGACTGACTGACTGACTGACTGACTGACTGACTGACTGACTGACTGACTGACTGACTGACTGACTGACTGACTGACTGACTGACTGACTGACTGACTGACTGACTGACTGACTGACTGACTGACTGACTGACTGACTGACTGACTGACTGACTGACTGACTGACTGACTGACTGACTGACTGACTGACTGACTGACTGACTGACTGACTGACTGACTGACTGACTGACTGACTGACTGACTGACTGACTGACTGACTGACTGACTGACTGACTGACTGACTGACTGACTGACTGACTGACTGACTGACTGACTGACTGACTGACTGACTGACTGACTGACTGACTGACTGACTGACTGACTGACTGACTGACTGACTGACTGACTGACTGACTGACTGACTGACTGACTGACTGACTGACTGACTGACTGACTGACTGACTGACTGACTGACTGACTGACTGACTGACTGACTGACTGACTGACTGACTGACTGACTGACTGACTGACTGACTGACTGACTGACTGACTGACTGACTGACTGACTGACTGACTGACTGACTGACTGACTGACTGACTGACTGACTGACTGACTGACTGACTGACTGACTGACTGACTGACTGACTGACTGACTGACTGACTGACTGACTGACTGACTGACTGACTGACTGACTGACTGACTGACTGACTGACTGACTGACTGACTGACTGACTGACTGACTGACTGACTGACTGACTGACTGACTGACTGACTGACTGACTGACTGACTGACTGACTGACTGACTGACTGACTGACTGACTGACTGACTGACTGACTGACTGACTGACTGACTGACTGACTGACTGACTGACTGACTGACTGACTGACTGACTGACTGACTGACTGACTGACTGACTGACTGACTGACTGACTGACTGACTGACTGACTGACTGACTGACTGACTGACTGACTGACTGACTGACTGACTGACTGACTGACTGACTGACTGACTGACTGACTGACTGACTGACTGACTGACTGACTGACTGACTGACTGACTGACTGACTGACTGACTGACTGACTGACTGACTGACTGACTGACTGACTGACTGACTGACTGACTGACTGACTGACTGACTGACTGACTGACTGACTGACTGACTGACTGACTGACTGACTGACTGACTGACTGACTGACTGACTGACTGACTGACTGACTGACTGACTGACTGACTGACTGACTGACTGACTGACTGACTGACTGACTGACTGACTGACTGACTGACTGACTGACTGACTGACTGACTGACTGACTGACTGACTGACTGACTGACTGACTGACTGACTGACTGACTGACTGACTGACTGACTGACTGACTGACTGACTGACTGACTGACTGACTGACTGACTGACTGACTGACTGACTGACTGACTGACTGACTGACTGACTGACTGACTGACTGACTGACTGACTGACTGACTGACTGACTGACTGACTGACTGACTGACTGACTGACTGACTGACTGACTGACTGACTGACTGACTGACTGACTGACTGACTGACTGACTGACTGACTGACTGACTGACTGACTGACTGACTGACTGACTGACTGACTGACTGACTGACTGACTGACTGACTGACTGACTGACTGACTGACTGACTGACTGACTGACTGACTGACTGACTGACTGACTGACTGACTGACTGACTGACTGACTGACTGACTGACTGACTGACTGACTGACTGACTGACTGACTGACTGACTGACTGACTGACTGACTGACTGACTGACTGACTGACTGACTGACTGACTGACTGACTGACTGACTGACTGACTGACTGACTGACTGACTGACTGACTGACTGACTGACTGACTGACTGACTGACTGACTGACTGACTGACTGACTGACTGACTGACTGACTGACTGACTGACTGACTGACTGACTGACTGACTGACTGACTGACTGACTGACTGACTGACTGACTGACTGACTGACTGACTGACTGACTGACTGACTGACTGACTGACTGACTGACTGACTGACTGACTGACTGACTGACTGACTGACTGACTGACTGACTGACTGACTGACTGACTGACTGACTGACTGACTGACTGACTGACTGACTGACTGACTGACTGACTGACTGACTGACTGACTGACTGACTGACTGACTGACTGACTGACTGACTGACTGACTGACTGACTGACTGACTGACTGACTGACTGACTGACTGACTGACTGACTGACTGACTGACTGACTGACTGACTGACTGACTGACTGACTGACTGACTGACTGACTGACTGACTGACTGACTGACTGACTGACTGACTGACTGACTGACTGACTGACTGACTGACTGACTGACTGACTGACTGACTGACTGACTGACTGACTGACTGACTGACTGACTGACTGACTGACTGACTGACTGACTGACTGACTGACTGACTGACTGACTGACTGACTGACTGACTGACTGACTGACTGACTGACTGACTGACTGACTGACTGACTGACTGACTGACTGACTGACTGACTGACTGACTGACTGACTGACTGACTGACTGACTGACTGACTGACTGACTGACTGACTGACTGACTGACTGACTGACTGACTGACTGACTGACTGACTGACTGACTGACTGACTGACTGACTGACTGACTGACTGACTGACTGACTGACTGACTGACTGACTGACTGACTGACTGACTGACTGACTGACTGACTGACTGACTGACTGACTGACTGACTGACTGACTGACTGACTGACTGACTGACTGACTGACTGACTGACTGACTGACTGACTGACTGACTGACTGACTGACTGACTGACTGACTGACTGACTGACTGACTGACTGACTGACTGACTGACTGACTGACTGACTGACTGACTGACTGACTGACTGACTGACTGACTGACTGACTGACTGACTGACTGACTGACTGACTGACTGACTGACTGACTGACTGACTGACTGACTGACTGACTGACTGACTGACTGACTGACTGACTGACTGACTGACTGACTGACTGACTGACTGACTGACTGACTGACTGACTGACTGACTGACTGACTGACTGACTGACTGACTGACTGACTGACTGACTGACTGACTGACTGACTGACTGACTGACTGACTGACTGACTGACTGACTGACTGACTGACTGACTGACTGACTGACTGACTGACTGACTGACTGACTGACTGACTGACTGACTGACTGACTGACTGACTGACTGACTGACTGACTGACTGACTGACTGACTGACTGACTGACTGACTGACTGACTGACTGACTGACTGACTGACTGACTGACTGACTGACTGACTGACTGACTGACTGACTGACTGACTGACTGACTGACTGACTGACTGACTGACTGACTGACTGACTGACTGACTGACTGACTGACTGACTGACTGACTGACTGACTGACTGACTGACTGACTGACTGACTGACTGACTGACTGACTGACTGACTGACTGACTGACTGACTGACTGACTGACTGACTGACTGACTGACTGACTGACTGACTGACTGACTGACTGACTGACTGACTGACTGACTGACTGACTGACTGACTGACTGACTGACTGACTGACTGACTGACTGACTGACTGACTGACTGACTGACTGACTGACTGACTGACTGACTGACTGACTGACTGACTGACTGACTGACTGACTGACTGACTGACTGACTGACTGACTGACTGACTGACTGACTGACTGACTGACTGACTGACTGACTGACTGACTGACTGACTGACTGACTGACTGACTGACTGACTGACTGACTGACTGACTGACTGACTGACTGACTGACTGACTGACTGACTGACTGACTGACTGACTGACTGACTGACTGACTGACTGACTGACTGACTGACTGACTGACTGACTGACTGACTGACTGACTGACTGACTGACTGACTGACTGACTGACTGACTGACTGACTGACTGACTGACTGACTGACTGACTGACTGACTGACTGACTGACTGACTGACTGACTGACTGACTGACTGACTGACTGACTGACTGACTGACTGACTGACTGACTGACTGACTGACTGACTGACTGACTGACTGACTGACTGACTGACTGACTGACTGACTGACTGACTGACTGACTGACTGACTGACTGACTGACTGACTGACTGACTGACTGACTGACTGACTGACTGACTGACTGACTGACTGACTGACTGACTGACTGACTGACTGACTGACTGACTGACTGACTGACTGACTGACTGACTGACTGACTGACTGACTGACTGACTGACTGACTGACTGACTGACTGACTGACTGACTGACTGACTGACTGACTGACTGACTGACTGACTGACTGACTGACTGACTGACTGACTGACTGACTGACTGACTGACTGACTGACTGACTGACTGACTGACTGACTGACTGACTGACTGACTGACTGACTGACTGACTGACTGACTGACTGACTGACTGACTGACTGACTGACTGACTGACTGACTGACTGACTGACTGACTGACTGACTGACTGACTGACTGACTGACTGACTGACTGACTGACTGACTGACTGACTGACTGACTGACTGACTGACTGACTGACTGACTGACTGACTGACTGACTGACTGACTGACTGACTGACTGACTGACTGACTGACTGACTGACTGACTGACTGACTGACTGACTGACTGACTGACTGACTGACTGACTGACTGACTGACTGACTGACTGACTGACTGACTGACTGACTGACTGACTGACTGACTGACTGACTGACTGACTGACTGACTGACTGACTGACTGACTGACTGACTGACTGACTGACTGACTGACTGACTGACTGACTGACTGACTGACTGACTGACTGACTGACTGACTGACTGACTGACTGACTGACTGACTGACTGACTGACTGACTGACTGACTGACTGACTGACTGACTGACTGACTGACTGACTGACTGACTGACTGACTGACTGACTGACTGACTGACTGACTGACTGACTGACTGACTGACTGACTGACTGACTGACTGACTGACTGACTGACTGACTGACTGACTGACTGACTGACTGACTGACTGACTGACTGACTGACTGACTGACTGACTGACTGACTGACTGACTGACTGACTGACTGACTGACTGACTGACTGACTGACTGACTGACTGACTGACTGACTGACTGACTGACTGACTGACTGACTGACTGACTGACTGACTGACTGACTGACTGACTGACTGACTGACTGACTGACTGACTGACTGACTGACTGACTGACTGACTGACTGACTGACTGACTGACTGACTGACTGACTGACTGACTGACTGACTGACTGACTGACTGACTGACTGACTGACTGACTGACTGACTGACTGACTGACTGACTGACTGACTGACTGACTGACTGACTGACTGACTGACTGACTGACTGACTGACTGACTGACTGACTGACTGACTGACTGACTGACTGACTGACTGACTGACTGACTGACTGACTGACTGACTGACTGACTGACTGACTGACTGACTGACTGACTGACTGACTGACTGACTGACTGACTGACTGACTGACTGACTGACTGACTGACTGACTGACTGACTGACTGACTGACTGACTGACTGACTGACTGACTGACTGACTGACTGACTGACTGACTGACTGACTGACTGACTGACTGACTGACTGACTGACTGACTGACTGACTGACTGACTGACTGACTGACTGACTGACTGACTGACTGACTGACTGACTGACTGACTGACTGACTGACTGACTGACTGACTGACTGACTGACTGACTGACTGACTGACTGACTGACTGACTGACTGACTGACTGACTGACTGACTGACTGACTGACTGACTGACTGACTGACTGACTGACTGACTGACTGACTGACTGACTGACTGACTGACTGACTGACTGACTGACTGACTGACTGACTGACTGACTGACTGACTGACTGACTGACTGACTGACTGACTGACTGACTGACTGACTGACTGACTGACTGACTGACTGACTGACTGACTGACTGACTGACTGACTGACTGACTGACTGACTGACTGACTGACTGACTGACTGACTGACTGACTGACTGACTGACTGACTGACTGACTGACTGACTGACTGACTGACTGACTGACTGACTGACTGACTGACTGACTGACTGACTGACTGACTGACTGACTGACTGACTGACTGACTGACTGACTGACTGACTGACTGACTGACTGACTGACTGACTGACTGACTGACTGACTGACTGACTGACTGACTGACTGACTGACTGACTGACTGACTGACTGACTGACTGACTGACTGACTGACTGACTGACTGACTGACTGACTGACTGACTGACTGACTGACTGACTGACTGACTGACTGACTGACTGACTGACTGACTGACTGACTGACTGACTGACTGACTGACTGACTGACTGACTGACTGACTGACTGACTGACTGACTGACTGACTGACTGACTGACTGACTGACTGACTGACTGACTGACTGACTGACTGACTGACTGACTGACTGACTGACTGACTGACTGACTGACTGACTGACTGACTGACTGACTGACTGACTGACTGACTGACTGACTGACTGACTGACTGACTGACTGACTGACTGACTGACTGACTGACTGACTGACTGACTGACTGACTGACTGACTGACTGACTGACTGACTGACTGACTGACTGACTGACTGACTGACTGACTGACTGACTGACTGACTGACTGACTGACTGACTGACTGACTGACTGACTGACTGACTGACTGACTGACTGACTGACTGACTGACTGACTGACTGACTGACTGACTGACTGACTGACTGACTGACTGACTGACTGACTGACTGACTGACTGACTGACTGACTGACTGACTGACTGACTGACTGACTGACTGACTGACTGACTGACTGACTGACTGACTGACTGACTGACTGACTGACTGACTGACTGACTGACTGACTGACTGACTGACTGACTGACTGACTGACTGACTGACTGACTGACTGACTGACTGACTGACTGACTGACTGACTGACTGACTGACTGACTGACTGACTGACTGACTGACTGACTGACTGACTGACTGACTGACTGACTGACTGACTGACTGACTGACTGACTGACTGACTGACTGACTGACTGACTGACTGACTGACTGACTGACTGACTGACTGACTGACTGACTGACTGACTGACTGACTGACTGACTGACTGACTGACTGACTGACTGACTGACTGACTGACTGACTGACTGACTGACTGACTGACTGACTGACTGACTGACTGACTGACTGACTGACTGACTGACTGACTGACTGACTGACTGACTGACTGACTGACTGACTGACTGACTGACTGACTGACTGACTGACTGACTGACTGACTGACTGACTGACTGACTGACTGACTGACTGACTGACTGACTGACTGACTGACTGACTGACTGACTGACTGACTGACTGACTGACTGACTGACTGACTGACTGACTGACTGACTGACTGACTGACTGACTGACTGACTGACTGACTGACTGACTGACTGACTGACTGACTGACTGACTGACTGACTGACTGACTGACTGACTGACTGACTGACTGACTGACTGACTGACTGACTGACTGACTGACTGACTGACTGACTGACTGACTGACTGACTGACTGACTGACTGACTGACTGACTGACTGACTGACTGACTGACTGACTGACTGACTGACTGACTGACTGACTGACTGACTGACTGACTGACTGACTGACTGACTGACTGACTGACTGACTGACTGACTGACTGACTGACTGACTGACTGACTGACTGACTGACTGACTGACTGACTGACTGACTGACTGACTGACTGACTGACTGACTGACTGACTGACTGACTGACTGACTGACTGACTGACTGACTGACTGACTGACTGACTGACTGACTGACTGACTGACTGACTGACTGACTGACTGACTGACTGACTGACTGACTGACTGACTGACTGACTGACTGACTGACTGACTGACTGACTGACTGACTGACTGACTGACTGACTGACTGACTGACTGACTGACTGACTGACTGACTGACTGACTGACTGACTGACTGACTGACTGACTGACTGACTGACTGACTGACTGACTGACTGACTGACTGACTGACTGACTGACTGACTGACTGACTGACTGACTGACTGACTGACTGACTGACTGACTGACTGACTGACTGACTGACTGACTGACTGACTGACTGACTGACTGACTGACTGACTGACTGACTGACTGACTGACTGACTGACTGACTGACTGACTGACTGACTGACTGACTGACTGACTGACTGACTGACTGACTGACTGACTGACTGACTGACTGACTGACTGACTGACTGACTGACTGACTGACTGACTGACTGACTGACTGACTGACTGACTGACTGACTGACTGACTGACTGACTGACTGACTGACTGACTGACTGACTGACTGACTGACTGACTGACTGACTGACTGACTGACTGACTGACTGACTGACTGACTGACTGACTGACTGACTGACTGACTGACTGACTGACTGACTGACTGACTGACTGACTGACTGACTGACTGACTGACTGACTGACTGACTGACTGACTGACTGACTGACTGACTGACTGACTGACTGACTGACTGACTGACTGACTGACTGACTGACTGACTGACTGACTGACTGACTGACTGACTGACTGACTGACTGACTGACTGACTGACTGACTGACTGACTGACTGACTGACTGACTGACTGACTGACTGACTGACTGACTGACTGACTGACTGACTGACTGACTGACTGACTGACTGACTGACTGACTGACTGACTGACTGACTGACTGACTGACTGACTGACTGACTGACTGACTGACTGACTGACTGACTGACTGACTGACTGACTGACTGACTGACTGACTGACTGACTGACTGACTGACTGACTGACTGACTGACTGACTGACTGACTGACTGACTGACTGACTGACTGACTGACTGACTGACTGACTGACTGACTGACTGACTGACTGACTGACTGACTGACTGACTGACTGACTGACTGACTGACTGACTGACTGACTGACTGACTGACTGACTGACTGACTGACTGACTGACTGACTGACTGACTGACTGACTGACTGACTGACTGACTGACTGACTGACTGACTGACTGACTGACTGACTGACTGACTGACTGACTGACTGACTGACTGACTGACTGACTGACTGACTGACTGACTGACTGACTGACTGACTGACTGACTGACTGACTGACTGACTGACTGACTGACTGACTGACTGACTGACTGACTGACTGACTGACTGACTGACTGACTGACTGACTGACTGACTGACTGACTGACTGACTGACTGACTGACTGACTGACTGACTGACTGACTGACTGACTGACTGACTGACTGACTGACTGACTGACTGACTGACTGACTGACTGACTGACTGACTGACTGACTGACTGACTGACTGACTGACTGACTGACTGACTGACTGACTGACTGACTGACTGACTGACTGACTGACTGACTGACTGACTGACTGACTGACTGACTGACTGACTGACTGACTGACTGACTGACTGACTGACTGACTGACTGACTGACTGACTGACTGACTGACTGACTGACTGACTGACTGACTGACTGACTGACTGACTGACTGACTGACTGACTGACTGACTGACTGACTGACTGACTGACTGACTGACTGACTGACTGACTGACTGACTGACTGACTGACTGACTGACTGACTGACTGACTGACTGACTGACTGACTGACTGACTGACTGACTGACTGACTGACTGACTGACTGACTGACTGACTGACTGACTGACTGACTGACTGACTGACTGACTGACTGACTGACTGACTGACTGACTGACTGACTGACTGACTGACTGACTGACTGACTGACTGACTGACTGACTGACTGACTGACTGACTGACTGACTGACTGACTGACTGACTGACTGACTGACTGACTGACTGACTGACTGACTGACTGACTGACTGACTGACTGACTGACTGACTGACTGACTGACTGACTGACTGACTGACTGACTGACTGACTGACTGACTGACTGACTGACTGACTGACTGACTGACTGACTGACTGACTGACTGACTGACTGACTGACTGACTGACTGACTGACTGACTGACTGACTGACTGACTGACTGACTGACTGACTGACTGACTGACTGACTGACTGACTGACTGACTGACTGACTGACTGACTGACTGACTGACTGACTGACTGACTGACTGACTGACTGACTGACTGACTGACTGACTGACTGACTGACTGACTGACTGACTGACTGACTGACTGACTGACTGACTGACTGACTGACTGACTGACTGACTGACTGACTGACTGACTGACTGACTGACTGACTGACTGACTGACTGACTGACTGACTGACTGACTGACTGACTGACTGACTGACTGACTGACTGACTGACTGACTGACTGACTGACTGACTGACTGACTGACTGACTGACTGACTGACTGACTGACTGACTGACTGACTGACTGACTGACTGACTGACTGACTGACTGACTGACTGACTGACTGACTGACTGACTGACTGACTGACTGACTGACTGACTGACTGACTGACTGACTGACTGACTGACTGACTGACTGACTGACTGACTGACTGACTGACTGACTGACTGACTGACTGACTGACTGACTGACTGACTGACTGACTGACTGACTGACTGACTGACTGACTGACTGACTGACTGACTGACTGACTGACTGACTGACTGACTGACTGACTGACTGACTGACTGACTGACTGACTGACTGACTGACTGACTGACTGACTGACTGACTGACTGACTGACTGACTGACTGACTGACTGACTGACTGACTGACTGACTGACTGACTGACTGACTGACTGACTGACTGACTGACTGACTGACTGACTGACTGACTGACTGACTGACTGACTGACTGACTGACTGACTGACTGACTGACTGACTGACTGACTGACTGACTGACTGACTGACTGACTGACTGACTGACTGACTGACTGACTGACTGACTGACTGACTGACTGACTGACTGACTGACTGACTGACTGACTGACTGACTGACTGACTGACTGACTGACTGACTGACTGACTGACTGACTGACTGACTGACTGACTGACTGACTGACTGACTGACTGACTGACTGACTGACTGACTGACTGACTGACTGACTGACTGACTGACTGACTGACTGACTGACTGACTGACTGACTGACTGACTGACTGACTGACTGACTGACTGACTGACTGACTGACTGACTGACTGACTGACTGACTGACTGACTGACTGACTGACTGACTGACTGACTGACTGACTGACTGACTGACTGACTGACTGACTGACTGACTGACTGACTGACTGACTGACTGACTGACTGACTGACTGACTGACTGACTGACTGACTGACTGACTGACTGACTGACTGACTGACTGACTGACTGACTGACTGACTGACTGACTGACTGACTGACTGACTGACTGACTGACTGACTGACTGACTGACTGACTGACTGACTGACTGACTGACTGACTGACTGACTGACTGACTGACTGACTGACTGACTGACTGACTGACTGACTGACTGACTGACTGACTGACTGACTGACTGACTGACTGACTGACTGACTGACTGACTGACTGACTGACTGACTGACTGACTGACTGACTGACTGACTGACTGACTGACTGACTGACTGACTGACTGACTGACTGACTGACTGACTGACTGACTGACTGACTGACTGACTGACTGACTGACTGACTGACTGACTGACTGACTGACTGACTGACTGACTGACTGACTGACTGACTGACTGACTGACTGACTGACTGACTGACTGACTGACTGACTGACTGACTGACTGACTGACTGACTGACTGACTGACTGACTGACTGACTGACTGACTGACTGACTGACTGACTGACTGACTGACTGACTGACTGACTGACTGACTGACTGACTGACTGACTGACTGACTGACTGACTGACTGACTGACTGACTGACTGACTGACTGACTGACTGACTGACTGACTGACTGACTGACTGACTGACTGACTGACTGACTGACTGACTGACTGACTGACTGACTGACTGACTGACTGACTGACTGACTGACTGACTGACTGACTGACTGACTGACTGACTGACTGACTGACTGACTGACTGACTGACTGACTGACTGACTGACTGACTGACTGACTGACTGACTGACTGACTGACTGACTGACTGACTGACTGACTGACTGACTGACTGACTGACTGACTGACTGACTGACTGACTGACTGACTGACTGACTGACTGACTGACTGACTGACTGACTGACTGACTGACTGACTGACTGACTGACTGACTGACTGACTGACTGACTGACTGACTGACTGACTGACTGACTGACTGACTGACTGACTGACTGACGGACTGACTGACGGACTGACTGACTGACTGACTGGACTGACTGACTGACTGACTGACTGATGACTGACGGACTGACTGACTGACTGACTGACTGACTGACTGACTGACTGACTGACTGACTGACTGACTGACTGACTGACTGACTGACTGACTGACTGACTGACTGACTGACTGACTGACTGACTGACTGACTGACTGACTGACTGACTGACTGACTGACTGACTGACTGACTGACTGACTGACTGACTGACTGACTGACTGACTGACTGACTGACTGACTGACTGACTGACTGACTGACTGACTGACTGACTGACTGACTGACTGACTGACCTGACTGACTGACTGACTGAGCTGACTGACTGACTGACTGACTGACTGACTGACTGACTGACTGACTGACTGACTGACTGACTGACTGATGCTGGTGTAGTCCCCCATGATTTATATGCTTCTGGGTCGTTCTTTGGATCAACAGAGGAAGCAATGTGTGAGGCTAGAACAGCACTGTCCGCATCTTCACAATATGTCGCAACTCGGGAATATCAATATATCTCTTGGGCAATAAACCCAGATTCCATGACGTAGAGTATAATGAATTCAATGAGACGGTTCATTAAAAACAATGCTTTACAAAAACAGCATCCAAGACGAAATCTACAAACACGTCCTTGGGAGATTGCAAAATAAAGATTTCAAATGGGATTGGATTGGACTAAGTAGAAACCCGAACATTACTTGGGATACTGTTGCTGCCAACCAGGACAAAATATGGAATTGGACATGTTTGAGCACAAAAACGATCATCACTTGGGATATTGTCGCTACCAACCCTGATAAACCTTGGGGGTGGCTTGGATTGAGCATGAACCCAAACGTCGGATGGGATATTGTTGTTGCCACCCTGAAACCTTGGGATTGGCGGGGAGTTAGCATGAACCCAAACATTACGTGGGATATTGTTGATGCCAACCTGAAAAACCTTGGGATTGGTTTTACTTGAGCAGGAATCCAAACGTCACATGGGACATTGTAACAAACAACCCTGACAAACCTTGGAACTATTTTGGATTTAGTTCTAACCCAAATGTCACTTGGGACAATGTCACTTCCAACACTGATAAAACATTGGGATTGGCACGTATTAAGCATGAACCCACTCACAACTTGGGGCATAGTCATAATAACATTGATAAACCTTGGCGATTGGATTGGATTGAGCATGAATCCCAGCATCACATGGGGGTATCGTCATGACCAACCCTGAAAAACCATGGGATTATCGATTTGGATTGAGTATTAACCCAAACATCTCGTGGGACATTTGTGGCTTCCAACCGAGACAAACCTTGGAATTGGTCTGGGTTAAGCGAAAATCCAAATATGACGTGGGACATTGTTTCAAGGTAACCCAGACAAAACCATGGAATTGGCACGGATTAAGTATGCAAAGACAAATGCTTATGTCTTCGCATGGATCTTTGTAAACATCATAAAAAGGCATAGAGCTGCAAAAACCATTCAAAAGACCTGGAGGCATGTTGTTGCAACCCGTCATTTATTGTATGTAGATAAAGATTATTGAAGGAATTCAGTGAAATGAATTAGGATTTTATGGATATATTGATGTTTTCACTAAGTTGTATCAATGTTTTCCAAATTCAGCATCATTTGTGAAGAATATCTGGACCCGGTAGCACAGGAATTCCCAGTGCATGGTATCCGCAAAAGGTATATAGTCCAATACAACTTCCACTCTATAGATCATAATTGTATGACTAGACTAGACCAAGTCACTATGATTGTAAAAAAACTCAGAAGGTTTGTGATTTGGATGATTTATTAGAGACAGCTTCCGGGTAGCTTCCACCCCAATAGATCAGAATATTATAGATATACATAATTCCTTAAATATTTTCATTGTACAATCTATCGAATTCCCTCAATAATCTTCGCGTACACACGAGATAAGATGGATTTGCAACGACATGTCTCCATTTCTTTGAATGATTTAGCAGCTCTATGCCTTTTTATGATATTGTACAGATCCATGGAAGACAGAATCATTTGTCTGTTTCTGCTTAATCCACACCAGTTCCAAGGTTTATCAGGATTGGAAACGACAATATACCATGTAATGTTTGGATTTCTGCTTATGCTACACCCAATTCCAAGGTTTGTCGGGATAATTAGAGACAATGTCCCATGTGATATTTGGGTTCATACTCAAACCACACCTTTCCCATGTTGTGTTTGGATTCATATACATACCATACCAATCCCATGGTCTGTCTGGGTTTTTAGCTACAATGTCATGCGTGACGTTTGGGTTCTCACTTACCGCAACCCAGTTCCATTGTTTGGTAGGATTGGCTTCGACAATGCCCATGTAATGTTTGGATGTCTACTCAATTCATGCAATTCCAATCTTTTCCAGGGTTGTTGGTGATAATTTCCCAAGTGATATTTGGATGTTTGCTCAATCCCCACCAATCCCAATCTTTTACAGGATCATTATTAATAATTTCCCATGTTATGTTGGGGTTCTTACTCAATCCCCACCATCCCAAATTTTACATTATTATTATTATTAATAATTTCCCATGTTATGTTGGGGTTCATACTCAATCACACCAATCCCAAGGTTTTGTCAGGATTATTAATTACGATTTCCCACATGATGTTGAGATTCTAGCTCAATCCCTCCCAATCCCAAGGTTTGTCAAGATTATTAGTTATAATTTCCCATGTTATACTTGGGTTCTGCTCAACCACCACCAATTCCATGGTTTGTCTGGGTTTTTAGTGACAATGTCCCACGTAATGTTGGGTTTCTGCGATATTCTCCCCAATCCAAGGTTGTCTGGGTTTTTAGTGACAATGTCCCACGTAATGTTTGGGTTATGTGATATAGCCACCCAATTCAAGGTTTGTCGGGATTATTAGTGATAATTTCCCACGTAATGTCTGGGATTCCACTTAATAACCACCAATACCCATTTTGCATCTTCATCTTTCAACCTTTTTATGACATATTTGTTTATTTCGTCTTGGATGCTGTGTTTGTAAAACATATTGATGTAAATTACAATTACAATATCATACATCCATAAAAATCCTTTAACCTGGGGATAGCGATGCCAAGCTTCAGTTCGTGCGCTACGACGTGTTCTTAGCTGGACACCACACATTTGGATGCGTGCCTTATAGCGGGGAGGAAGGAGGAGATCAGGGTTAGGGATGCAACGTTGAGCGAGCTGTCAGGATTTCCAGTGTGCTTATCCAGATGCCCCATGCAAGCCTGCACGAGTACCATCTTCTGAGTTGGAAATTGTGAGTGCTTCGCCTGGATGTGCAAGACGGGCGGCATGCACACATCATACGATCAGGTGGCTCGCATTATGCACACCATTATAGCAGATCTTAGAAAGGGAATGAATATTTCATTCTGCAGGCAGGCATGGTCGCATCAAGGTCTTGTGTGGTGTCCTAATTTTTGGCGGCCACCACTTATATAAGATCAAAAGAGTCCCACATTATTTAAAATCTCACAGAGGTACATCAAGTGTCGTGATACGTTTCTCATCCAAGTGTTGGCAACATAAGTTTTTTGACAAGCATGAGGTTGATTGCTTGAACTCTTTCATGTCATAGCACGAATGGTTCTTTCTCATCAAGACACCATACATCGGAAAGCCTCTGTGAAATGTAAGCCTCGTATACTAGCCCCACGATACTTGTTGTTTTAATTCACGTCGTTGTGCGTTGTTGGGTCGTCTATTGTTACAATGGAACCTACAGGGTACGTGGGATTCGGGTAAGGTAAGTAATTCCATGTCTTAAGATCGTGTTACAAATCACAAAATCTCTGGAGTTTTTGTTTAAATCATATGAGTCTTGGAATGTTGGATGGGATCCCACAATCCATTAAAGTGTGTTACACATTCTAATGTTCTATATCCAATTATGGGATCACCTACCATTTCTAAATGTCCGTGACTGTATGTTTTTTGAATAGGACGTTCCCCTTTGCGATACCTCTTGCGGAATCTTTGTTTATAGTTGGGGATCTGTATCGTGTCAAAACTTTATACAATTTGATCATTTATTCTATACAATAATATGAGGGATGTTGCTATTGCGCTAGCGGTTTACGTAGCTGCAGAGGCAGCTTGGTTGTTTTATATGAAGGGATTTTCTACACCTCTCCAGTTTGCTTGTTTCTCTGTGAAGCTATCTGTGCAGTCGTGGGCTGCCGTTTGCATAATAGGTGTAACGTCCCTGCTCCTGTCAGCGGCATATGTGCTATTGCGTCCTGATCCATCTGCAGCAAAGGGTGCCCTCTTCGGGGGGACCGTATACGGCGTTTAAACCTCACTAATAAGGCAACAATACCAGGATACACTTGGTCGATGGTGGCATCGAACTGCGTGGGGTAGCATTGTGTTTGCGATGGTGGTCTTACGTGTTCAAGTGGTTCAAAACACATCGTGACACATGTGACTCTGGTGATTGTTTTGATCCTTTATCATGAAATCCTTTAAAAATTTATTATCCGCTAAAACCCTGTTATTCCATTCCATTATAATCTCTAATTATAAATGGGTATAAAGACATACATACTGTACAATGAAAGTAATGCAAAAGGTTACTGTACGATGAAGAGTAATGCAAAGGTTACTGGACGATGAAAGTAATGCAAAGGTTACTGTAGAATTACCGTGTAATTTTTGTGTTCAGACATCATCATGTCTGATGCTTCCGATTTATGGATTATTTTGTATTGGTTTAAAAATGCACGATATGGTGTTTAAAAAGCAGAAGAATAAAGGTGATTTATCATAAATAATTAAAAGAATTGTTGAGGATTGAACAGATTTATGGGTGCATGGTTTAAATGACTGTATCTTGTTTGGATTCACATACAAAATACGATTTATTTTGTTGTCGATGAACGGTGTACAAGTAATAGTGTCGTTCTGATATATATAGGTAACGAGTGGAATGAGCATGATGAATGTTTTTGTGTCATAAATTAGATTTAAAGACTTTTTTCGACTGTTTGAAAAACAAAATTGGTACTCGATAGTATATTGAAACAAAATGTGGAATAAACATGATACAAGTGTAGCAATCTGAATCATCTGGTACATCCGTTGACCAATTTGGAGAATGCCAAAAGTCGATCTAAAATAATGGTTTTTATGGTATTATAGGTAAAATGTTTGTAGTCGATTATATGTTTTGATCCAATGGATGACATACAGTCACGGACATTTAGAAATGGGAGCACCAGCGTAGACCTACATGTAGAGTTATCATTGTTTGTAGCCTATTTGGTCAATCATCAAAAAATGCTTTTCTGGGTTTTGACAATGTTGATGTATCACTATAAAGCAGAATTATTTGATACATTCGCTACATGATGAAAAGTAATCCTGAAAAGTCTACATTAAGGGTATCTATCATGGGCATTCATAATTGTGTGAAGAGCATAATTATAGTCAAATGCGTTGGCCTGTAGACATTTATTGAGGCAGGTTCTACGGTATTGCCTTTTCAGCATGCTAAATATGTTCTCGATAGCATTGAACTCTAGACTGTAAGTTGGAACAAATAATGGGACGGATGTGATTCACAATTGCACTCTAGGCAAGCCTCCTGTAGCGCAGCGTATAGCGTATTTGTGCGTGCGATCGGAATGAAATGATCCATGTAACAGCGTGGCAGGAACGAAAGGAGTAGAAGAGAAGGATCCAGCGTGGCAGCAGCGGAACGGGATGAAATTGTACACTTTAAATGTAGGAATCGTACACTTTGAATGTAGGAATTGTAAGGAATTGGGAATTAGGCGGCTTCATGTGCTGAATAGGCCAGCTGTGGCTAACTTTTGAACCAACATCTTCATAAAGTCTGCCTTTCGGACTGTGTTGTTGTTGTTGTCAGACTTGGGCCCTAAGGAATTGGTGTTCGGAGGATCGATGGTGAGTCATCGCGTCGCATCGCTAGCTGATTGGATCCTCGAATTATAGGATAGGATCGAATTATCGGATCGGATCGAATGATATTAATGCTAATTCTTCATAGGCATCGACGAATTCGCTCGAATTGTTAATGGCTTTCTTTCTGGAGAAGAAGAAGTATCTAGCTATCGGTGACGTTTTCGATCCCCTCTTGCTTCAGTTGCTGTTGTTGATGCTTGCTCGATTGATTGCTTCGCTTCGATGGCCAGTTGTTGATGCTTGCTCGAGGCAATCAATTCGTAAACGAATCGGTAGGATTATCCATCTTAATCTGTGTTGTATTGCTTGCCTCGATTGATTGCTTCGATTGATTGCTTGATTGCTTGCCTCGATACATTACATCTGCGCGCTTCTAAGTTCATTGTTGAACATTCCTGTGGATCCGCTTGTCAACTGCTTATGCGGCTGCTGCTTTTCCTATTTTGGGATGTGACTCATTCTTTTCTGCTATTATAGCGGATGGACTCCGAAACAAACCATCCAACTCCCACTTCTGCTATTTTTCAGATGGGCCCTGCTTCTGCTATTTCTTCAGATGGGAACTCTTCTGGTCCTGTTGACAACGGCAGAAGCACGTGATCAATCGGTAAGAATCGGTAGGATTATCCATCTTAGTCTGTGTTGTATTGCGTAGATCGATTGCTTGCCTCGCTTGATTTGCTTCGATTGATTGCTTCGATGATTGTTCGATTGCTTGCCTCTGATCCATGTACATCTGCGCGCTTCTAACGACTGCATTGTTGAACATTCTGGTAGGATTCCGCTTTTTCAACTGCTGAATGTGCTGCTGCTTTGCCTCATTTGGGAATGTGACCTCTTCTTCTTCTATTCTGCGGATGGGACTCCGAAACAAACCATCAACTCCAAGCTTCCTGCCTATTTCTTTCAAGATGGGAACTCTTCTGGTCCTGTTGACAACTCAGAACTCACGTGATCAATCGGTAAGAATCGGTAGGATTTATCCTCTTAATCTGTGTGTATTGCGTAGATCGATGCGTTGCCTCGATGATTGCTTTGATTGATTTGCTTCGATTGCTTGCTCTGCGCGCTTCTAATGATTCATTGTTTGAACATTCCTGTAAGGGATCCTATTCAACTGCTGATGCGGCTGCTGACTTTGCCTCATATTAGGATGTGACTCCTCTTCTTCTATTACTGCGGATGGGACTCCGAACAAACCATCCACTCCCACTTCTGCTATTTTCTTCAGATGGGACTCCTGCTTCTGCTATTCTCTTCCCATGGGCACTCTTCTGGTCTGTTGACAACCAGAACCGCCGTGATCAATCGGTAAGAATCTTTAGGATTATCCATCTAATCTGTGTTGTATTGCGTAGATCGATTGCTTGCTCGTTGATTCTTCGCGATTGATTTGCTTCGATTGATTGCTTCGTTGTTGCTTCGATTGCTTGCTCGATCCATTTACATTGCGCGCTTCTAAACGACTATGTTGAACATTCCTGTAGGATCCTTTCCAACTGCTGATGCGGCTGCTGCCTTTGCCTCATTTGGATGGACTCCTTCTTCCTTCTATATGGCGGATGGGGCTCCGGAAACAAACCATCAACTCCGCAGCTTCTGCTATTTCTTCAGAGTGGATCTTCCTCTGCTGCTTCTTCTTTGGATGGGAACTCTTCTGTCCTGTTGACAACCAGAACGCCTGTGGATCATCGGTAAGAATTGTAGGATATCCATCTTAATCTGTGTTGTATTGCGTAGATTTGATTGCTTGCCTCGTTGATTGCTTTGATTGATTGCTAGATTGATTGCTTTCGAATTGCTGTCCTCGCTCCATTAGCATTGCGCGCTTCAGAGCGACTTCATTGTTGAACTTATTCTGTAGGATCCTGTATGCGGCTGCTGCTTTGCCCCATTGGGATGTGAGCTCTTGCTTCTTCTATTACTGCGGATGGAACTCCGAAACAAACATCCACTCCAGCTTCTGCTATTTCTTCAGATGGGACTCCTGCCTTCTGCTCTCTTGGATGGGAACTCTTCTGGTCTGTTGACACCAAGAACGCCTGATAATCGGTTAGGATTTAATCCACTTAATCCTGTGTTGTATTGCGTAGACAGTCCATATAAGACCTAACACCTGTTTCACTTTGAAAATCGCTGTCTAGTATTTGGCGTGGGCCAATCAAAACTTGTTGGGACGTACTGTCGAATTGCTACCCTGTGGTGGTTCTCTAGTTACGTCTCCTCGATTCCGCCTCTAGGACCATGGGCAGTGGACCTTGTCTGTTCGTGGCAACAGGGTGGTGGTTTGTAATACCTCTGGGTCGGTATCTCATCAACCTGTGGACAATTGTCAATCAACCTGTTAATACAGGTACATATACTGTCACGTCCTGTACACACAACAGTTTTCAACACCAACTTCTTTTGCACATCTGATGCGGCGAGCGTTGGATAGTCATCATCTTTGACGAGATGCTCCCACATATGATATGATATTCTTCTACATCATAAATATCCTTATACCTAATACTAATACATTTCGATATGGCAAGTGTCCATTTCTAAATGTCGCGTGCGTGGTATGGGAACGTTGAGATGTCCCGATTTTCTAATGACTGGCGGTGTATGGAATGGACCTATACTGAATACATAATGATGCTTTAGCAAAGATCAGATTTTTTGTAAATATAACGCGTCATAGACTAAAGAGTGACTTATGTCCAACAACTTTCCCAATAAAGATGGAATATTGCAGACTTTCTAAAGGAAGTGGCCAGCAGCCACGATGGGCATGGGAAGTGCAAGCGGCAGTCTATCGTTATA